>VSMD01066819.1:0-86500 GCA_008750895.1 Mirza zaza | reverse complement strand
GACAGAGTCTCACTTTATTGCCCAGGCTAGAGTGAGTGCCGTGGCGTCAGCCTAGCTCACAGCAACCTCAAACTCCTGGGCTCAAGCAATCCTGCTGCCTCAGCCTCCCAAGTAGCTGGGACTACAGGCATGCACCACCATGCCCGGCTAATTTTTTCTCTATATATTAGTTGGCCAATTAATTTCTTTCTATTTATAGTAGAGATGGGGTCTCGCTCTTGCTCAGGCTGGTCTCGAACTCCTGAGCTCAAATGCTCCGCCCACCTGGGCCTCCCAGAGAGCTAGGATTACAGGCATGAGCCACCGCGCCCAGCCTAAATTTCTTAAAGGTAGAAGTGAAACAGTAATTAACACTATCTTGTTAATAATTTTTCTGCCAGGTACTTTATTTGTCATTTTGCAACTTTTGGCCCTTGACTATTTGCAGAAGTGATTAGAATAAGAAATTGCTAAAGAGAGAATAAAATGAGAGACAGGGTCCCAGAGCTTCAGGGATGGAAGGTGAGTAGAGTAGATGCAAATAGATCATTTTAGATAAATAGAATTACTCATGTTAGAGAATTCTATGATATTAGTGTTTGTATTTTAAAAAGCACTTCAAACTTTTTAAAGCACATTCACATGCATTATGCATGTGTGTGCATTACTCACAAAATGTTTTCATTCCCAGCTTAAGATTTATAAGCCTGAGGTAGAGAAGATAAGTGATTTGCACAATGTTTACTATCTCCTAGCTCAAAGATCTCTCCCTGATGCTGCATACATGCACTTATTTAATTTTATCTCTGACCTCCATTAGTTTCCATTCCTGAATTGAGAGGAGAGAGCAAGAAAGAGTGGGAGAGAGGGGGAGAGAGAGAGAGAGAGAGAGAGAGAGAGAGAGAGAGAGAGAGAGAGAGAGAGATGCAACCAGACACGCTATTAGTATTAAATGGAAAAAGAAGTTAGTGATACTTCAAAAACGCTAGTACCTCCAGATGCTAGAGAGAGCCCTACATTAAACAGATAAAAATCCTGCAGCACTGTGTATTTATAAAAAAATAAAAGACTGCATTTGATGATCAACTTTTAAAAGTGAATAATCTTTTCATGATGTAGAAAAGAGACCAAACTTCATACCTTAGTTTTTCAGTGTATACTTAGAGCCTACACTTTCGTATGTTTTACCAAATAATATTATTCAAAAGAGTTAATGCTTAGTGTTAAAAAAGAACTAAGGAAAAAGAGTAACCTTAAAGTATTCCACAGGTAAAAGAAACAGTTTAGGAGACTATTCTATTAAACATGAGGGATCAAATAGCATGCAACTATTTTGCAATTACCTTTCAGCCCCTTGCTATGTAATTATTCATTTGGTTATATATGCTTTACAAATTAGCACCCCTAAAGATCTAAAAAAATTACACAGAACATGGTGATTATCCTTGGAGTTACATGGTTTCTCAAAGGGTAATTGCCACTTAATTTGCTAGGTCTGAATTCATATTGTGACCTCATAGTAATCATGTACTTACAGGGGGACTTGCACGGCTGTTGGGGCCTCAAAATATTGTGGGAAAGCACTTAGTAACAGGTGCAAATCCCAAATGCTGAGTGCTACGTGTTCATACACACTCCTGGCTTATACTGAGCTCTCAATAGATATTGTTGGATGCGTGTGTATGCGGACACGTGCACACAAAAATGTACACCTGCAGGATCCTTAGCTCTCCCAAAGGCTGACCAACTTTCCATGGGTGAAACAACCTTTTGCCCGGTCAATCAAGGGCCACTCCACTTAAAAAGCAACCCACATATGGTAGATTTATTTGATGGTCAGGGAAGAGAAACATAAACATCTCAACCTCCGTTTAAAATTAAGAACAACAAAAGTAAAACCATTGTCATTAAATAGGAGAAGTAAAAGTACATGGCTTGAGAGGGACAGCATGAAAGATATAGGAGGCCACCTAAGGTCTTTAAACATCAGAGAATTCTGCATTACATACGAAGTCTGCCTTGAATGTATGGGTATTATAAAAAGATATGGCTTCTGGAAGGGGCAGAATAATCTGCTACGTGAGCCCAAACTGTGGTGTTCGGAAGCCCTACTGGCTTGTGAGAACTAACTGTTAAATATCCAGCAATTTTGCAAACAGGTTGTTAAACTGTTGGAATCTTGAAATTGGCCACGAAGGGAGTATTTACACCATGGAAACCGGCAAACACTCCAGGACAGATCTCTTCCCCCGCCCAGAGAGGCAATGTACCAGCACACCACTGAGTTCAAATGTCATTAAAGGAACCCATTAGTGAAAAAGCCCAATTTTCTGATAATTCTTATGGGACAGGGTCTCTCTACTCACCAACTCTTAGACTTTAAACCTTTCCCTGAGTGACTCCAAGTCTGGTTTCTATTTTTTCCTTCTTTCTCTGGGCTCTTTCAACCCACTAGGAGACTATCACAACTAACCACTACTTTGAAAGAAGCCCACATTTGAATATTAATAGTTAAGAGGACAAGATTTGGATTTGAACCTAGATTAGACACACCTGGGTTTGAATCCACCAGCCTACATGCACCAGATGTGTGATTTGGGCAGTACGCATTTCTTCATGCTTTTGGTTTTTTGTAAAAGGTGCGTAATAAGACCTACATAATGGTGTCCTTGAGAGAATAGCAATAATAGCTTCCTTATAGGGTTGTTGTAGGGATTAAATGAATTATTATATGTAAAGCACTTGGAACTCTGGCCACAGGCAGCCCATGAATAGTAACTATGTGAGGTAATGAATATGTTAACTAGCTTGATTGTGGTGATCACTTTACAATGCATATGTATATCAAAGCATCATGTTGTATATCTTAAATATACACAACTTTTATTTGCCAGTCATATCTCAGTCACTTTGGGGGAAAACAAAGAAAGCCCTTTGTATATATTTCTTATTGAATGTATGATTGGGAAGATTAAGGCCTTCGAGTGCACCTGGCACATTGTGGACTCTCAGTAAATGGTAATTGTTTCTAGTCTTCTTCTCGCAGTTCCGTTATTATACAGAATTGGTGTTTGGGTTAAAACACCATTTTCTGCAGGTGCTAGAAAGCTCATGTCTCCTGGGCCACAGCCTGGCCATTTAGAGAGTTCTTGTCACACGTGATGCCATTTTTGGGGATGCCATTTTGCCATTTTCTGCAAGTGAGTGGGCCCAGAGTGGGTGGGCCGGGAGACCCGCAGCCTACAGGAGGCAGGCTGGGAGAGCGGTGCCTTTTCCTTTCTTTGAACTGATAGAAGTGAACCACCTGTCACTGCATTCAACTTGATTCTGTGTTCTCTTTTACAGCGGATTGTGCGTGAGCCCAGGGCACCACAGTGATAACGTTATTTCTGTTTTGCTCTCTTGCGGTTGGGCCAGGATGAGCGGAAGTAAGGGGGTTTCTGCATCACCTCTTTCCAGCTGCTCCTCTCCTCCTTCCTTGGGGTAGTGGGCCTGCTCTCCACACCCTGACTGCAGAGAAGTGGCAGGGATGTAACAGAGCCTGGGGGACATCTTCCATAGGCATGCCAAGGCCAACAGAAAAGGTGGAGAAGAGCCAACGTGACATTCCAACTCTTTGGCCTCTGTGAATTGAGTCCTCCAGGACCTCCAGGCAAAACCTCTTCTCTGAAAGCTCAATCTCATTAATAGAGGAATTCTTAGCCCTGAAAAATACAGTATGTCTCTCTGGGAGGTCAGGGCGGGCGGATTGCTCAAGGTCAGGAGTTCAAAACCAGCCTGAGTGAGACCCCCGTCTCTACTAAAAATAGAAAGAAATTAATTGACCAACTAAAAATATATATACAAAAAATTAGCCGGGTATGGTGGCACAAGACTGTACTCCCAGTTACTTGGGAGGCTGAGGCAGGAGGATCGCTTGAGCCCAGGAGATTGAGGTTGCTGTGAGCGAGGCTGATGCCTCGGCACTCACTCTAGCCTGGGCAACAAAGTGAGACTCTGTCTCAAAAAAAAAAAAAAAATACAGTATGTCTCAGCAGGTGTGCACATTGGCCATCAGAATCCACAAGTGACACCGTAGTCATGCATGAGGCCATCTAACTGTAGGGGCAAGAGGCCCAATTGTAAGTTTTGAATACAGTGATTCCTTAAATACAGTGTATAGTTTTAATTTTGTTTATATAGTTTTATATAGTTATATAGTTTAAAGTCTCTATATCATGCTGAAACTATGTCCGTCATTAATTACCCTGTTGAACTGTGATGCTGTCTTAGATTACAGAATTTATACAAAAATAACACCATCTCTTCAAATGTCCATAAACTGTAAGAGGCAGGAACCATAGGATAAATCTCCATTCTCCAGAATCCCAAGTTGGTTGTATATAGTGTTTTTTTTTTTGCCTATAATCCCTTAAAATGTTTTTCTTTATATCAGTGCAAATAATGTCAATCTGCCAATTAAATAAGAAAAAAGAAGAAGGAGAGAAAGGAGAGGAAAATACTCACAGCTAACAGTCACTGGAAGCTTGGTGTGTGTGAGGATCCTTACTTGTGTAATGTACATAGCAACCTGAGAAGCACACTTTATATTAGCCTTGTGCAGAAGGGGAGGATGAGTCTCAGAGAGGGGAATTAACTTGCCTAAGGTCACACAGATAATTGGTGGTGTAGGGAGAACTCAAAGATAGACCAACTGAACTGAGAGCTTTATTCTTAACCAATGTGCTTTATATTTTTAAGCACTTTGGATTCTGGGATTAAAATAAAGGAATACATAAAACAAATGGGCATAATTAAGTATAATACAACATGTAAACCAGCTGTCTTAAAAAAAAAAACAGAATTATAGTGTTTGCCACTTTCTATGGTGTAAATACTTCCTCTATGGTTGATTTTAAACTGCCAATGGTTCAGTACTCAGCTTGTAAAATTCCTGAATATTTAAAAATCGACTCTTTCACCAACTGGCTCCAGCATCCCATTAACTGTATATAAGTAAAGGAAGGAATCAGATGTAGGTTTAGGGGGCTTGAGACTTGGGTTCTCCTTCCTCTTTACTTACAAAATGCTGTAGCATGACTCAACTTTTTTGAGCTTCAGATTCCTTCCTCAGCTGTAAAACAAAGTTGAAAGATTCAATTGCCTTTCTTTTCTTTTCTTTTTTTTCCCCCAAGGAGCTTTATGGAGGGTTTTTGTAATGTGAATTAATCAGTTTAGAAAGTATAATTTCTTTTTTAATGTCAAGATGGGGAAGATGCTAGTCACTGAAAAGGTCACTTTTAAGAAGAAATGTCCAGTTTTCATTTTAATGCAATTCAATAAATATAGTCGTTTATTCCCCTTCTGACTCCCACATCTTGTCTAGGCTCTTCTTGAATTTGTTTCCTTATTGTGTAATAATTGGAACAGAGACAATCAACGTCACTTTGCAATTTCACCTTGGAAATACTTTTATTTTCTAAGGCAGAGTTTCTTAAGTGAGGATATTTAATAGAGTTTCCTTGGTAATCCTATTTATTGTATTGCATATGCACATAAAAGCATTATTGAGAAGTGATCCACAAACTTCACAACATTGACAGAGTATGTGGCAAAAAAAAAAAAAAATCAAAATGGAGAATTCCAGAGGCATTAGGAAGAGAATATTTTCCCTTGTTTGTGCTGAAGAGTGCAGATTTCTAGCAAAGGCATTGAAAGCCACCATCCTCACTGGCCTCTCTCTCAAAAATGCAAAAGGAAAATCAAATATGTGCCTTATTCTCCTGAATAAATATCTAAAATTAACTGAAATTTATTAGGCATATTGAGATGTGATTGACTTTCTTTCATACGGTGTGCTATTCATTTCCCTACTCCCTCCCTTTTTCTGTTCCTTGCTATATAGTCTTTAGGTCAATATTTATAGTTGAGAAATAGCATTCCTTCCGTCATTGGGAAGCATGTGATTTCAGGGTAATCTACAATGAAAGAAAAGCTCTATGTTCTCAGCTTGGAATCTTTGATGTCTCTGAGCTTTCTTCTTTAACAGGAAGATGACTTTAGCATTCCCTCAATTCTGTAATGAAAACTGAGGACCTACCACTTGCCAGGCAGAGTGAAGGCACACACCGAGGTAAATGTGTCACGTCTCTGTGTCCTTGTCCCCAAAGAGCTCCCAAGTCCACTGAGGCGGGCACTAGCTGAATAAGACGACTCGAAACGAGTTTGCTAGTCAGTGCTGTAAGAAACGAAGGTACAAGGAGCTGTGGAAGGGAGTGCCCACACAGGTGGCCAGATTGTCCCCACATACAGAGGACATATGGGTCTATCACAGCTATATGTATTTTTCTCTATTAAAATAATTTCCTTTTTATGGATTTGCACAGAATTTAATAGTAAAGATAAAGATAGATAAATTTAAGGGCTTATTTTCATTTCTTTATCTTTGTAGTTAACTATAACATATATAATGTATTTGAATTTTCAACCACAAATTCACTTGTGCAAAAAAAAAATGCATGGGTTGGTCATGGTGGCTCACACCTGTAATCCTAGCACTTTGGGAGGCTGACAAGGTCAGGAGTTTGAGACCAGCCTGAGCAAGAGTGAGACCCTGTCTCTACTAAAAATAGAAAAATTAGCCAGGCATGGTGGCAAGCGCCTGCAGTCTGAGCTACTTTGGAGGCTGAGACAGGAGATTTGCTTGAGACCAGCAGTTTGAAGTTTTAGTGAGCTAGTATGATGCCATGGCACACGATCTGGGGTAACAGAGTGACACCCTGTCTCAAAAAACAAAACAAAACAAAAAACCCAAAACCATGGCATGATTTAATCAGTGGTTTTCTTAATCTTGGCCATATGGTAGAATTAATGACCTGGGGGAGCTTATAAAAAATATCAATGTTTCGGCCACTTCTCCATAGTGGATGAGGACTTAAAAAAAACTTGCGAGCAAAAATAAGATGCCCTCAAAGAGGGTGAGATGCTGTCAGAATGTCTCCTGCTCCAGGGACCCACACTGACCACCAACATTCATGGCACACACTGGCTTTGGGGCTGCCAGGCCGAGCCTTCCTCATGACCACTGGATGGCGAGCACCCTGGACACAGAACCTGTCGCGTGATGAAGCAGGAGAACGGCCTTCCTAGAAGAGCCCCTCACCCCTCAGAAAAGATTTCCTACCTGGAGAGAAGGTACCCCAAATCCCACAATTAGATAGCCACACCTTTTCCGGAAGCTTTGTTTTCTTCAAAAATAGAAGTGCCTCCAAAGACTTAACACCAAAACTTTTTAGTGATTTGTATCACTTTGGGCTCATTTCCTGACAGCAGGTTTTGAAAGGAGTTAGCAAGGTAAACTTAGGAGACTACTGGATTCCACTGATGACAGCTGGAAAGAGAACAGGAAGGGAAGCCCATGTTTGGCACTTCTCAGCACTGGTCACCCTAAAAGTGAAATCAGTCCCTTATTTGAATATCACTTAATACCCATTATAATTTTATAATGACATGAATGATGCTTTTCATCTACTTTTGACCTCTCTGCTGTCTAGAAACATCCTCCTTCAAGTGGGATTCATGTCAAGAGAAGCAAACAGAAAGATAAAATTCATGAGACAGAAATGGAAAATAAAAGCACTGCAAACTCTTACAAATTGAGCAGCATAGGTCAATGTGGGAACCCTCGTATACTATTCATGCAATATGTGTGTATCATTCTAGCTGAGAATCACAAGCACCTGTCCTCAGAGAGGCCAGTCATGGATTGTTCTGTAGAGCACTTAGCACATTCTGAGTGCTCTGTAAATGCTGACAATATGAGGTTAACTTCAGAGGATATCTCCTCGGAGAAAGGTGCTATGCAAATACTAATATTGTTATTCTTTTAGCACAAATTTATAATTGACTTTCTGTTAAAACACTGCAGCAAGTTAAATTAATTCAGTATGATTACAGTCATTAAACAAATGCCTGGTAATGACGACTTTCTTATTTTAGCAATTCCTCAAACCACTGGGGTAATACCATATAAGGCTTTTTGCTCCATTGTCAGATTAATTGGGATGCACGACCTGCGTTTCATGGTAGAGCATGCACATTGCTTTATAGCAACCGGACCATGATTTAAGGCTACTGCTGGACTAATTTACCGTTGAGTTCTCCCTATTGCTCTTGCCATCCTGCTAGCTACAATTTTCTAGTTCATTACAGCATACAAGTAGCTTAAGGCAATTTTTACCTGCTCAGAAAGTAATGTGCTTTGCAAACCAAAACACCGGCAGGAATTTTCCCACAGTCATTCTTGTGATGCTGACACTAGCCAAAACGTGAGGGACAAGTGATGGTTTCAACCTGTTCTAGCATTGGAATGGTCACCCCAAGAATTACCTGCCAACTTAGCCAGCAGGACAGAAATAGTTAAGTCCCGGAGGCTGTGAGTTAAAAGCCCTGCCGGAGAGAAAAGCAGAGTAAGATGTCCCCTGCCAGGTGTGGACGGAGAAAGGCTGCCCTCCTCAAAGCCACACTTGCCGTTCAAGGTCATCTGTCTGGTGCCACCTTAGAAACTGGCCTGACTCTGCAGAGGACATTGAATGATAACACCCTGCGAGTCAGCTGACTGCCGAGTCAGAGCTGCTGCTGCTGCCGTCTGCATTACCGCAACTGCCAGCTCTGGCTCCCACCGCGTCCCATCTCGACGCAGCACGGCAGAGGCATACGACTAGGCACAAAGCAAGGGAGTTTCAAAGTTTTCTCTTCCTGCTACTGCCTAGCATTTGTTACAGGAGGAGCATCTGCCTTTGTTTAGCCAGGAGCAGAGATGCAGTCTGCACGTACAGGAAGGCAACTTTGCAGCGTGAATTTTCAGCTGAGCAAGTACTGCTCGGAGCCTTGTAACCACGCTGCCTCTGATGGAGCACGGCTGCCTTCCCACCATGTGTGTGAATAGTTGGGGGCTTCCTGTGCCACGCTGCTCTACCTGCAGGAATAAAGGCTAGGACAAAGGAGAGGATGTTTGCCATGGTCTGTCTGGCTGGGGCCTGTGCGAGCGACTCACCGCGGTGACGCTGTGGGACACCCCAGCTCGCGTTTAAGGCTGGCAGCGGGGCTGGCGCAGATGCCCACTCCTCAGTTAGAACACGCTTTAAAGGAGAAACCAGACTCCCTGACCTAAATCAATCCCAGTCCTCTCTGGATGCGGGGCAGCTGTCGACTAGCAGTGACACAACCAGCCATCAAGTGGAGAATCGTTGCGAGTGCAGTCTGTGTGCAGGTGGAGCCTGGGAGAATGACAGCCTAATTTCGGTCATCCGATGGCTTCTTCTTATTTGCCTAAATAGCTGTGCTCACTAAGTGTACGGTTGTCTGGATTAGCCTACCTGCCACGCAGTCCTCATCTGAACTCTGGCTGGAAACCAGGGTGCCAGGCAAGCCGGCTTTAGCTGTGGCTCCTTTCTGCGTCATGCCATGCAACTAGGATGGGTCACGCTGACAACAAAGAAGGAAGCAGAGAGCATCACTTTCTCTTCTCCTGTGATGTTAGCGGAACATAACTCTTCATTGCAATGATGCCTTCCTACGTGTGTGTGCACGCGTGTGTGTGTCTCTGCGTGTGTATATTTTAATTCATCTAATCGAAGAGCCTCACAGATATCATCATGGATGTGGTTTTTAATGATTTTGGGGGAAAAAAAAGACAGCCTGTGGAGACAGTGATTTGAGACAGCGGCACATTTAGGTTATTGCCAATTTGAGATACTTGGTTTGTGAAGCCGAGCCCTGAGGGACGAGCTCTGTAACTGAGAAAGAGATCGTAGATAAAGAAATAAAAATGACAAGCGTAATGGAGGCTCTGCAGAGGGACTGTCAGAGCATCAGTTCATGGATGGCAATTTCGCCAGGCTGAGATTGAATAATTCATAGATTGAAATTACCCTGCTTTCACCTTTCCATTTAAACTGGCATGATCTGAATCTCTAATAAATTTTCAAGATAAAGTAAAATGCCAATTTGAATCTGAAGAGCTTTTAAAACCAGATGCTGCATCCCTGAATCTTTCGGTATCTTTCACAATTATCCTATGAGAACAGCACTTCATCACGAAGCACCATTACCAGGGAAAATTACTGTGATTACAATAGCAACAATAGAATACCATCAAATGATCTCTAATTTACCTAATTTGCTAAGACTGACTGTGTGGTTTTAATATCCATTGTATGTCGCCATGCCCGGCATCCGTGGAGCTATCTCGTGCTGGAACAAAAGTGGCATAGTGTGTGTGTGATACCTTAACTCCGAAAGCCTAGCGAAGAATATTCTCCTAGGTTACAGTGTTCCTTTCATTTGGTTTGCATTTTTATGTTTTTGTTTTTGTTTTTTCTTTTCCCAATGCCTCTACCCCAAATACCTGTTTTGGGAAATGGTGAGCCTGTCATGGATTGGGGGTTTATTTTTTGATACAGAAGACCATCGACTTGCTAATTTATATACCTTATTTATTTTAATGTATACAAGCATATGTTTACTAGAAAGGAAGAAAGAATCTGTTCTGTTAGAGCAATTTTAAACTGCAGCCAAGCTGTACTGTATGTGTCTGTTTCTTCTTTGAAACCCCTGTCTGCTTTCAGGGAAATGTAACCCTGGTGTGATGTGTTAAAAGCCTCTCAGACTGAAAAGAAGCTCAAAAGACACAACCCGTAACAACCCTGTAGAGCTTTAATTAAAAGCATGTATGCTTGATTCAGTGATTAAATGAAACTTCGGTATGACTTGGGTTGTGTTTATACCTGCTCACTCTTGAGTAGAAATCTGCACGAAAGAGAACTTTTCCTCTGACAGTCTGTGCAGTTCATCTCAGGGTAATTGTGATTCCTGAGAAGGTGGCATGGATCATAAATCCTCCCTGGAGAACAGACTATAATCATTTAATAGGCATAATGACTTCTGGAATTTTACTTTCAATAGCATGAAGATAAGTTCCTGCTAATCAAGTGATTTCTTTACGTTCAATACTCTAAGGTAGGGTTTCGGAGGTATGACAACCATTTGGGAGGAAGGGAGGATTGAAACGTGCCTGTCCAATATTCTGGGCTTTTTGCTTGAGACCTCTAGCTCTGATATGTTCCTTAATCCACGATCACAGCTTTACCCCTTCCTGCATCCTGTGCTCTCACAAACAAGTACTTTTGTCAGAGGAGGTAAGTTGTGTTTCTAATCATTTGTATAATTGAATGTATGCTTCATTGTCTGGTTTCAGTGAGTGCATTGTTTTTTATATAATCCTTTCTTTCCACTTACTGTTTATTCTCACTACCCTGGGAAAAAACTCACAACTTTTCTTCCCCTGGTATTTTTCTAAGTACAAATGAAAACGTGATATTTTAAAAAGTGATTTAAATATAGTTTTTTTTTGTTCCCATTATCTAACTAAATACATTCAAGGTTTTAATGCTTTTCAAAGGAAAGGGGAAAACAGTTTTACATAGTGAATAGTTGATTTAAAAATAGTAAGCAATTCACTAGATATCAATTATGTTACCACGCTGTTTTCTTTAGATAACTCACATTGCTCATGCTGAACCCATTATTCTTTTTCTCCGAGAGAGGCTCAACTGTTAGTGACAAAGGGCTTTTCAAAAACCCACACTGCCTATGTGCCAGAGTGTTTTCTTTTTTATTAAAACATAGTCTTGATATTCTGCAAAGAGTTTTTAAGTTCTATCATTTTAAAGGTGTTCAATAGTCGAAGTGTGAACAGAGTAATCCTTGATTGAGCAGATTGGTTTACATGTCTGATATTTAAGTAATACAGGAATCCTAAAGTCATCTAGGAATAATTGGAAATGAGACTTGCATCACTTTTGAGGGACCCATTAAAAACTCATTCTATTTACTTGATAAAAATAGCAAATTTAGAGCTTAGCATTTTATGATTCAAGCATTTATACTTTATATTCTTGGGAAATGATATGGGGTTTGTTTTGTTTCTTTAGGGTGTATGCACCAGAATATTAGCCTTTTACATATAGTATGAGTAGGAAGTTACTATTGTGTGTTAGTGCTTGATATTAAAATTCACATTTTTTGCCACAAAAATGATAAGATCCATCATAGAGAACTGATAACTGAAAAATCCTGAACTCCACTATTTCTTTAAAATCAAATTTTCTTTTCATATGTATTTGAACATAACATTTTAAAATAGGTTTGTTAGATACTTTTTAATCCATTATTGGCAAAATTTTCACTATTTAAGGCTATATCTTACTTATAATGCTCTAGATAAGCATGGCATAGGTGACAGAGACTACGAGGATAACTTTATAATTGCAGGCAATTTGAAAATAAATAATCAGCTGTGAAAGTATACTAGCAGGGCTTAATTTTGGTGAAATCTCAGACAATCATGGGTTAACATTATTTTGTTTTTCTTTTTGGTGGGCATGAGAAAGACAGGTAAAAAATTATCCCCTCCTTCCTTACTCCTAATTCCCAATCACTCCAGAGCCTCAGCTGCAGTTCCAAAGAGTGATTTAAAATTTAAATATCCAAAATCACACTCATGGAATCCACAAAATGACTACTGTTTAAGATAGAATGAGTAAATTTTATCACTTAATAATTGCAGTCACTTCTGGACATTAGTATATTTTAGATTTCATCTCATTACTGAAGTCCAGCTTGGAGCAAAAAAAAAAAAAAGTTCTTCATGGACAATATATTAATCTTTTCTGAATCTTTGTTAACTAGTTAACAAATACTCTAATAAATACATGTATTTTATATATAATCAAATAGGATAGTCATAGTTAACAATCATAGTTGGATTTCTCTAATTAACATATGTTATAAAGACAATGGCATAGTTTATTTCCTCCTGTTTTCTTTTCAGAATGTACAAACGTTTAGATTACATATATTGCCTTTGCACCACCCAAGTCAGAGCTACAAGTGTACCCATTCCCTAGACCCTTAGGTTCTCCTAAATTTTAAGCAGGTAGCAATGAAATGTGCCAAGTACCAATATTTGCCAAGTACCAATATTTGTCCTATACTAGTCTGCCAAAGAAAAAAGGCAAGACACAAAAAACAGGTAAAGATAAAAGGAAGCACTCTATTTAGCGAGCTTCTAAAATTTTTAATGGCATGATTTAAAAAGGTTGGTAATCTTGTATCTTTTCCCCAACATTTTATTATGAAATTTTTAAACATACAGAAAAGCTAAAAAACTTTGAACACCCATGTACCATCCACCTAGACTCTATAAATAAATAACATTTTACTGTACTTGCTTTGTCACATATCTATGTGACAAATTATCTACCCTTCTACTCACCCATCAATCCATTTTCTTTTTTGGATGCATTTCAAAGTAAGTTGCAGACGTCGGTAACACCTCACCCTTAAGGATATGCCTGCTGAAATGTTTAACTAGAATTCAACATTTGTTTACACTGCTTACCTTTAAGTAAGAGTTGTACATGTATGACAAAGATAGAATTTTGAAACAAAAAAAAACGCACTGTTGTATTTTATGTGGCATAGTTTGTTCCTTTGAAATGATGAGTAGCCGGATGCAAACCCTCATGCTCCTATATTTCAACTTGGAACATACAAATCCCTCATTTGCGGTGAAGGGAAACCATTTGTGGTCGAGGTAGACAGGCCTTTCCCAGCCTCGGTCTCTGTGTATCTCCCAGGTCAGCCTTTGCCACCAAGCCAGGGACCTCTGGCAACTCACCATCAGGACTGGGATGGAGGAGGTGTCAGGGCATACATAAGTCATTCTCACGGTCTAGTCTCGTTCTTGCATCATCTTTCCTTTCTCTCTCCTGCAGGTACGTGAGAAGTACCCATTGGCCTCTCGAATAACCACCAACGGTTCTTCCGCCTGGACCCTTCTCTGCCTCTTCCCTGTCTTCCCCATTGTCTTTTCCCATTGGCTTTCTCTTTTCCACTTTCTACCTACTCCTAAATTTTGTTCCTCAGAAACAAGGGAACAAATCTCTTCATTTCTCAAGTCATTCTACCGCACTCGATTTCATGGAAATGGTTACAGGAGGCAGAGACGAGGGATTAAAGAATCACAAGAACTCTTAAAGGGATTAGTTTCTCTTGGTCTTAATTAAAACGTAAATGAGTGGAGGATTGCCCTCTCAAGACCTCGTCACTAATTCATCTCTTGGGTCCAGTTTTGTGGACGAAGTTTATCATTCCTCCTTTAACTGAACTCTGCACCAAGCTTCTCTGAGATGTGTGTTTGCATAGCTCCTAAGAATGAGGGCACTTTCTGTGCTTCCAAAATCCGCTGAGTTTCATAGACTGCAGCTTCCTGTCCCGAACACTTGTCTATGGCACTTTCATTCACCACAGTCACAAGGCCTAATGCCCTTGGCTCTTGGCCTCCAGGGTGGGGAAGTTCCCAAAGCTTTCTCCCCCAGGTTTGGAGGAGACAAGGCAGTCACCTTGGGCAGGGCTTCTTTCTCGGGCCATTTTTTTTTATTCGTCCAGCATGCCTAAAGCTTTCATTGGATTGTTAACACTAAATCGAAACTTTGCTGGAATTCTACCAACATGACTATTTTTATAAAGTAGTAATTGGATATAACAGACTTGCTAAGAGTTCAGGCTCTGTAGTAAGACAAACCTAGATTGTAATCTCAATTTTACAATTTAACTAGCAGCATTACTCCAGGCAAGTTACTGAAGTATTTTAAGCTTCACTTCTTCAAAGGGTTGCTATGAGTATTAAATGGCATTTCTATATGTAAATTATATACAATTTCTATATAATGCATTTAGCACAATACCAGGCACCTAATTGGTACTTACTATGTATTAGTGTCATTATAACCATCATCATCACCATCATCATCATCATCTCAATAGACGGTACCATCCTCCACAACTCAGCTGACACTGTATCAATCCTTGGGGTCATCTCATAGATCCCAGGAGACTACCCTCTCTTCTATGTCCAGATTTGCTTATCCTAATGGACCTCCCATTAAAGTTCTCTTTTTTTAAGGTTTAAAAATATCCCCAGCTTTCAGCTTATTTGGGGGCCCAATGAAAATTTTCTCAATTGAATTTCCAAAAGAAAATTCAGGGAACAAAAAGAGAAAGAGATTTAGGAAGTATAGAGAATATGCTTGGGATTGTGCAAGTGTTTTACACACAATAAATTATTGACATGTAAATGTCATTCTGTTCAACATAACACACCACATGGGCTAGTGTAAAAGAGCCTGAAGCCAGACCGCCAGGCTTGGAATCCTGATTTTATTGCTTACTATCTGTGTGAGCTTGGATGAATTTTTAACCTTCTTTTTTTTCTCAGTTTCCTTATACAAAAAGTAAGGACAGTGACACCTTTCTCTTAGAGTGGGAATAAGGATTAATTTAGTTAATACTAAAGTGTTTAGCAAAACACTTAGAAGGGTTTCTGGAACATAGTGGGTGCTATGAAAGCATTTGTTAAATAACAAAGTAAAAATGAAAGATAAACAAATTAGAGTTCAGAGAGGTGATCAACTTGTTCTCAGTTTCACGGTGCATTAGTGAAAGATCCACCATCCAATAGAGATTTTTTTTTTCAAAGACAGGCTGAAGTGCAGAGGCCTAATCATAGCTCACTATAACCTTGGATTCCTTGGCTCGAGGGTTCTTCCCACCTCAGCCTCCCAAGTAGCTGGGACTACAGGTGTGAGCCACCACACCTGGCTAATTTTCAAACTTTCTGTATACAGATGGGGTGTCACTGTGTGGCCCAGACTGGTCTCAACCTTCTGGCCTCTAGCAATCCTCCTGCTTCAGTCTCCCAAGTCTCAGGGATTATAGGTTCAAGCCACCATGCCCTGCCCAACACAGATATTCAAACATTAGACCTATTTCTAAAAATTGCTCAGAAATTGTTTTTGTTTTACACCTTCTATATTTTGTATTTTTTCTTTAATATTGTTATTTTATTCCCTTTTCAAGGTAATTTCTTATTCCCAACCAATAAGTCTGTTGAGACAGGTCAGTACTTCATTTATGTGTGTTAACTACCCCAGAAAAAGAACAAATGCCACCTCCACCTCCAACTCACACAAGCGCCATTGTGCTATGCCATAGAGTATCATTACAAGAGTAATACAGGTATAGGAAGAGATCAGGAAAATTGGGAAAATGCACAGAGGCCTAAAAAGGAAAATAAACCTCAATCATAACCCCACTGTTGTTGAGATAAGCACTGGTTGTCTATGACACAGTCGTGATTGTAAATAAATTTTGAGATTAGTTTTAAATTGCATACCCTGCTTTGTAACCTACTTTTAAAAAATGAGTACATCAAAAGTATGTTATCAAATCACTGAAATCTTTTTTTTATAAACTGAGCCCTTTAATTGCCATATATTATTCCAGTGTATAATCCCTTTGGAAGGACTTTAAGGTTTTTCCAGATTTTCACTAGCATAAAGGTAATCAGCTGACTTGTTAAAAACTGAATGTGGCAGAATACGTTGAGAATAAACTGCGCCTGCTTTCTAGGCTGTAGGCTCATTATAAAACAGCAGAGATCTCGTTTCCCTTCTCTTCCCAAGAACCTGGGGGGACTTTGGGTTGTGGCAGTCTGGGCTTTTCTTAGTCCCAGGGGCAAGTGAACAGTCCCTTGTTTCCAAAAGTGCTCAGAGAGGTGAGTCAACCGGCAGTCCAGTACACTGGGATTTCTAGATAAGGAAGGGTTGGAGGCTTTGTACATCCAGGGGTGGTGGGGACCGCAGTGTGTCTCAGCAGGTGATTGCCCGAGGGCTGTGATGTCATCAGTGGAGACGCTGGCTGTGACAATGTGCATATGAGCCTAGGCAGGGAAACCAGGAACTCCCTTTCCTAAATTCCAGTACTGCGCATGCCCAAGGATTCTCCACAATCCCAAGGGATGGAAGAGGAATACTAGAACTCCAAAACGTGATTCAGCTTCCCTCTAACACTGGCGAGTGGTGAAAAGCAGACTTAATTTGTTTGGAAACGTTATAAGGGACCCGAGCATCAGGAGGAATTCATGCCTGTTACCTAAATAACACTCTTCTTGTTTGTGTGCCTTCGTGTGCCTGATTATTTGCCTAGGATAAATTCCTGGAAATAAAATGAACTTAAAAAAAAAATGAGTCTAAATGTTTCAAGGCTTTGTGTATATATTGCGTCTCATTCATAAGTTTTTGTATTTTTCAAGTCCACTGATTCTTCTATTTATCCCTGATAAAATGTTATTAGGGAAAGGAGGAAAAGCAAAATTAGCCAAGCTAATTGATCATTAAGCATAATCGACCATTAAGTATAAATTTCCATTTATAATCTACCCCATCCCAGAAGACTTCAATTACTGGATTGCTTTATTGATAAACCCAAGAGATAGTTAATCATTATGTCCTTAAACAAACAATATACATTTCCACATGAGAAAGTGATATATACTTTATTAGTTATGCAGACTGTCAAGAAATTATCTAAAAGACTAGAAACAGATAGGCACTTGAATAAATTGAAGTTAATCCGATCAAGCCCCTTAAAACCTGCTCAACATCTCTTAGTGGCTTCTCAGTAGCCTCGGGGCAAAACCCAACTTGATGGTGGACTTTCCAGTTGTACAACCTTGGGCAAGCTCCTGCACTTCTCTGAGCTTCAGTTTCCTCTTTAGCAAGCAGTGGGTAGTGATAGGGCTCTCTTCATGGGGTTGCTGGGAGAATTAAAAGAGTTCATACATGGAATGTACTAGAGAGAGAAGTACCTGCTACCCCCTGAGCGTGGCACAGACATCACTGTCATGAGTGTGCAGCACGACACCCGTGTGCATGTCCTTCCTAGCTGTCCCGTGTCATAATGAAATACTTTCCATACTTTAAACTTCCCACAGTCTCATTTTTCCTGCCTTTGTACCTGCTGCTTTTCTACCTGGAATGACCTTTACCCACTTCTTTTCTTGGTGAATTCTCCTATCCCCCATCCAGATTTAGCACTTGTGTTAGCCCTTTCCCTGCAAAACCTTTCAGTCTGAGCTGGGCACCCCTCTTATGTTCACTTCTGAGGCTGAGCAGAGTTTAGTTCAATTGCCCATCAGAGGTGCTCAATAGTCACGTATTGAATAACTGCATTTGTCATAGGATAATTGGGGGGGTGGGGAACAGGACCCTTTAAATTTTCAGAGTGTTTCAAGCATTTCTAGGCACATCACATTTGATCTATGTGGCACCAACAAGCAGGGAACAATCCACTTTTACAGATGTGGGAAGAGAGGCTCAGGGAAGTTAAAGGCCCTGCCCAGGATGCCATAGCACGCAAGAGGCAGTGCTGGGACGGAGGCTCAGTCCCCTGACACCCCTCCTGGCAGGCAGTGCTTCCTCTGTGTCACACAGCTTCGTCTTTGTAAACCAGTCTTTGGAAGACACCGTGTGTGCTTTCAAGGAAGGGCTGATCTCTCCAAGCAAGGGGTTAGAAAGTTAGAATCGGCAGCATGAAACCTGGAGACAAATGAGCTGGCTGGAAGTGTGGACTAGGCTGGTGAGAGGAGGGAGGAGAGACCAGGGTTTGGGGAGGTGATTTGGGAAGGTGGAGAGTGGACTGCAGGTGATGTGCCCTGCCCCTGGGTTGAAGAAAAGGATCTGAGCTCTACCGCCCAATTCTTCAGAGAACTTTAGGCCACTGAATGCCCTTCTGGCCTTCTTTCCTTTGTGCCTGCCTCTTTATAAGATACTTTAAAATCTGCCTCTGTGGTTCATGGCCACGGCCACGTGGAGGCAATTCCAAGTTCACCGACGCAAGGGAAGGTGGCTGCCCGCCTTCCACTTGCCTCCAATACACTGTGAACCTTCCATTCAGAAGCTGCGATCAATATTCCACGAGGTCCCTTTCCCTGCTAAATCTCATGCCTGGTTTCGAGAAGACCGGGGTGGCAAGAAGGATGCACTCTTGGCCACAGATTCTGCATTTATGCTCGAGAAGAAGGAGTGCTCTCCAGAATTTCACGTCCCAGATAGTAAGGAAGGGGCTGAGACAGAAAATGTTTAATTTCATTATCCCTCTTTGGAGTATCATAATTAAATGGACTCTTACTAGAAGGCTTGTAAAACCAAGCTGAAGAACTCTCTCACACTGCGTTTAATTTTCAGTCCATTCTCCTTTGCAAACTAGGATCGTGGTTGTTATTTATGCATTACTTTCCAATTTTCAAACAGATCTCATGTGTGTTATCTCATTCGTTTCCCACAACCCTGCACTTGGACCATACAGAAGCTAAACCACTGGAAGTTATCCTGGTGGTGACCAAGCAGATCAGACACGCGGGGGCTCCCGACTGCAGACACAGGGTCGTTCTTCACCTCTCTGGGGATATTCCTGCCATCTAAATTAGCCTACCAACGCAACGAGCGGAAGCACGGGTTTGCTATCCTTAGAACTAAAGCCTTCTGAAATCGAATTTTGAAGATGAGCAGTTTTGGAAGGGGAGGGACTGAGTGAATTTTTATACCAAGTTCAACAAAAGCAAGGCTGTCTTTTTAAGTTCGGTACTAGGAGTATTAACTGTTTTGGTAGAGGTAACCTGAAATGTTTATGAATTGCAGCCTCAAAAAAGAGTCCATGCATTTACAGTGCTGGGCTTTTGTGATGAAGGCAGGTGACAGGAGGAAGGCAGAGAGACAGTAGGTAAAAAGCACAGACTAAGGAGTGTAACAGGGCTGGCTTTCAGCTCTCAGTTGCACAGACTAGCTGTGCGACCTTGAGAAGCTGTTTTATTCGCTCCGGGCCTTAGTTTGTTAATTTTTAAGATGTGGCTAATAACAATTCTCTTGTGATGTTGTTAGGGTTAGCGGTTGCATGCACTCCCAACACAGAACACCAGCTCCTAAGTAGATGCTCAATAAAAATGCGTCAAATGGATGAAATGAATTAGAGTTAACTGATAGTGCATTTTGCATAGAACCTGGTGAAAACAAGAGCTTTCAGCTGTCCAAACCGCAGAGGCAATAGATGCTCATGAATTTCCCTGAACAAATCTGGCGATGTCATAAAAATAAGTATTTGTGAAAGAGATCATTTGTTCAGTTACTGTGAAACCAATCCCAGTGCTTATTCTGGTAACTAAAAGACTGGAAGGGAAGAGAGTCTCTTTTCGATCATCTTTAAACATGGTGAAGACAAAGGACCTGACCTCAGTCTTTCTCAGGCTTTCTGGATAACGAGGATAGGCTGGCCGGAATCTTTGGTGGGTTTGGGACGTTCAGGACGCTGGTACACCAAAATGGCACCACATCTGCAAACCTTGTGTAAGTTCACAATGCTGCACTGTCTTTCCTCCCCTGGGGGGAAAGGTTAGCTCAAATTGCCATTAGGGAACCTGGAGTAGCCAAAACTACAGTGCAATGTGAAGCAGAAAGAAACCATGGGCTCTCGACATGTTTGCCAAGTGATTTACAACTGTGTTTACTTTAAAACTAGCAGAGCACACAATCTTTTATGATATTATGTCTAGGGCAGTTTTGTGACTCTACTGTAAAATGCTCACATCATATTCAAGTAGTTGTGTCACATTTACCTAAGAGGATCTTAGATTAATTTTTAGCTTTATCCAAATGCATTTCAGTGCACTAAACGAATCTTGATTTCTTGAAATTTTACTTATGCCTCATTTATTGAGCAAAAGTACCTTTTGTATGATATACTTGAAACCAGTTTTGAATAAGAAGAAGGCATTACACTTAGAACCTCTACAACAAAGTGCCTTTGGGAGTCTTCCAGTGCGTTGATGAAGGGCTAGAAGGACTGAAGAAGGGGTGGGGGACGTCCTGTATTTTTGGTATCTCACAGTGCTTTGAGAGGTGGGAAATTACAGCTTTGAAATAGCGAATCATATGATCATAGACCTCATGAAATCATCTGGCCCGTCCTCAGGATTAAGGAAACTGAATGTCTAAATCTTTCAAGACACAGAACAATGAATATTTCTCAATTGGAAACTCTTCAAAGATAGAGGCATCGCCGACTGCCTCAGCAGCCTGACATGAGGGTTAAGGCAGTTTTTCCTATGTCCAATTCAGCCTTCTCTTGTCTTCTAAATGAGACATGAAAAATAATTGGCGGGCCTTAGTTTATTAATTTTTAAGATGTGGCTAATAGCAATTCCCTTGTAATGTTGTTAGGGTTAGCAGTTGCATGCACTCCCAACACAGAACACCAGCTCCTAAGTAGATGCTCAATAAAAATGTGTCAAATGGATGAAATGAATTAGAGTTAACTGATAGTGCATTTCGCATAGAACCTGGTGAACAGACACATAGCTTGATAGAGCCAATACCCATCCTAATCGCTTTTTCCCTTCCTGCCTCTACTATGGCAACTGGGAAAGGTAAGTACTCACTTTCCCAGCTTCCTTTGTAGCTGGGAGCGAGGACGTGAGAGCTCAGGCTGATGATGATCAAGTGGGTGAATGACTCCTGGGGGTGGCGGCCAGGCCCGGCTCTGGACAAGCTTTTGTATTCCTGATACAACATGACCCACTATACGTGGCTCTGCTGCCTTTCCTTTCTTCCTGCCTTAAATGCAGAAGTGGTGCCTGGAGCTGCGGTACCATCTTGGAATCACAAGGCCAAGGCCAAAGGAATCAGAGACATTCACTCTCATTTTTGAGCTCTCGAACCACTGCCAGCGACCGCTAGCCTCCAAACTTCTAATAAGAAAAATCTACCCCTGCTCCTTCAGGCCAGTACCCCTTGGTTTTTCTATTATTTGCACTTGACCTCAATCCTATCTGAAATGCAACACCTAAGAGATTTCAAGTGGCTGAAGAGACATACATCCATTCAGCTTCCCAAGGTAGGTTCTGTTCTCACACTGCACTCTTTTTTATTTTTATTTTTTAATTTCAGAATATTATGGGGGTAGAAATGTTTTGGTTGCATAATTGCCTTTGTACTGTCACACAGCACTCTTATAAGCTCCTCCTCACCCCAAACAAATCAGGCTCAGGAAGGCATTGGCTCCTTTGTTGCCTTTCTCCATTCATGCCAGGTCGACTTCCTCTTGGCCCCCCACCCCTACATTCACTCCATCCTTAAAGGCATGTACTTGCTACTTGCCTTTCCTGCAGATAGCACCCTGCGCCCCAGTGAGACCCTTCTGTGGGGTCACTCTGTTGCTTAGAGTTTCTCCTGGGGTCCCAATTGTAGCCACATGGTCTCATTGTTTCTGTAAATGCATTTAAACTTGTTAGACCACATGTCCTGATTTGAATTTATGGGGAGGGGAGAAGGATAATAATAATAAAATGAATTCCACTCCCTCTTAGTTCACTCTTACTTTGAAGAATAGGATCATTAACGCCTCCCATTTTAACTTCCTCACAAAACAAATTATTGACTTACAGCATAGGTCCTCTGCTTCTACAAGTCCTTCTACTGGAATTCCAAAGGAGAGGCAAGATAAATACATCAAAGAGGATGAAAAAGCTACATTGATAACCATAGGTCACTTAGAAAATGCCATGTAGCATTAGTTCTTCCATCATTCCTGGCAACCATGGACCTTCTATAAATAAAAAGGAGTTTTTAATAAAGCAGTGGTTCTGACTCCAGAAGCTGCTGCTTCTTTTTTTTCTTTGTAGAGACAGGGTCTTGCTATGTTGCCTGGGCTAGTCTTGATCTCCTGGACTCCTGGCTCAAGCAATCCTCCCATCTCAGACTGCCCAACTGCTGGGATTACAGGTGTGAGCCACCATGCTCAGCCTCCAGAAGCTTCTTTATAACCACACCTCCATTCATGCAAAAGTTTTTTTAAAAAATAAGACTCAATTTCTCTTCAGTCAAAATAAGCAAACTTATCCCTACAAATTAAATAGTTACTATAAGTAAAATAAGATGATTGAATTAGATTATCTTTAAGGTTCCTTCTAGCTTCAAATTTATGATTAGAATTAACTTTTCAGACTTCTGTTTGATGAAAATAACATCTCTCCACATGATCAAGTGGTATCTTAGGGAACTAAACAAAACTACTTTCTTTTCTCTTCCTGAACAGTTCCTAAAACCAGTGAGACAAGTCAGAGGAAGGTAGAGGAAGGTAGAGTTCCTCACAGCTGGGGAAAAGAGACACACACAGGTCCAGAATGGGAAATCGGAGCCCAAACAGGGTGAGGAGGGGGGACCCCTCATGTAGGGTCAGAGTCCAATGAGCAACATCAACCAAATAACTGAATACGTTAAGAATAATGGAAACCGTGTTTCTCATGACCAGAGAAAGGAGGTACAAAACAGAACAAGAGAAAACTAGTATGAACCCGTGAGGTTGGATTGGAAATGGAGAAATCAGGTGATGGTTTTAAATATACAGATAGATACAGAAATAAATACAGATACAAATGTTTGTGCAAAGGTGGATCAGCCTATACATTTCCTGGTTCTGTCCACCAAGAATGCCTGGGAACAGGAATACCAGTAATGCACCAGTGATACTAGAGTAGCGAGCACACTGGGGTCCAGATCCTGGCTTCTCTGTTGAAAGGAACCAGGGCTTCTTGGAGAAATATGCCAGAACCCAAGAAAATGCTCAAAGCACGATGGGGTAGTGTACAAAAGCACAGAAGCCAGCTTGAATGAATGGGCTCCTACTGGCCAAACCCAGGATAATTGGAGCATTGTTATCAATAATTGCATGGACAGTTTAAACATAGTGAAAATTTTAAAGAAGAATGGGATATTTACATACTGTCAAAGCATTGCCTTTCAGTATACTTATTCGTTAGAAGGGGAAAAAGAGTAACTTTGCAGTAGACAAGCCTGGCACACATTAAAAAGCAATTGAACTGAACCACCACCGTAAGGGGGCACATTGAAATCATGTACCATGTAACAGGTTGTAAAGGGAAGAACACAGCCCCACTGCCAAAGATGTGCAGCCTAAAGCTCACCATAGGGACCGTCCAGGTGGGGGGCATTCCATCAAGCAAGTCTCCTGTACACTTCGAAGTACACTTTCATGAGTACTTCAGACTCATGAAAACTGGAAGAAAAAAAAAAAGATTGAGGAACTGTTTCTAACAGACAAAAAGTGAAGGGCTGTGATAGCTAAATACAATGTGTGATTCTGGACTGGAGCGTTTTGCTATGAAGTGCATCACTGAGACAACTGGGGAAATGTGAACAGGTGCTAAGGATTCGAGGATAAGAATGTATCAGGGTTAGTGTCCTGATTTTGATGGTTGTATCATAGTCCAGTAGAATATTCCTTGATGGTAGGAAAAATCTAACACTAAAGTATTCTGGGTGATGGGACATCAGGTCACCAACTTACCCCCAAATGGTTCAGGAAAGTTCTTTGTAAGGTAGCTCCTACATTTCTGTAAATTTGCGATTACGCTGAAAGTTAAAAATGAAGCATCGTTTATAATGAGTCTAAAACCGAACCCAATAAATCTTAAAAGCAAAATCAACAGTTTCCCATTATCAACAAGCTGACAGTAACCTGATGGTTGTAGAGTTTGTACAAGCATAAACTCAGCTTTATTACTGGATACAAGTATATACTTAGTTTACTTGACAGGCACTTACTAGACACCTAATTAATGCAAGACGAAGAGCTAAAAGGGTTTTTTAATGAGTCTTATATGACTGTGCCTGCAAAGAGTGTGCAACCTGGTTGCATATGTACAACCCTGACACAATCCTTCTGTATGACTCTAATGGACAGCACTCATTTAAACTTTTTCCTAAAACAACTAACTGCAGGAAGGAAAGGAAATTGAACTATGGGTCCAGAGTTGGTTTAATAGCTCCAAGAAGAGCAGACACATTCATAGCAAATTGTAGATTCCTAGAGCCTGACTCTCGTGGCTTACATTTGTATGTGCATGATGTATCTTATTACATCTTTATAATATCTACCACATACATACTTGATAAAATCTATAATATCTACCACATACATACTTGATAAAATCTATAATATCTACCACATACATACTTGATAAAATCTATAATATCTACCACATACATACTTGATAAAATCTCTCTGGTGACTCTTATCTTTTACTTTTACCGTGGAATGATGATACCTACATTGGAATTAGATTCACCAAATGAGGAACTGTTCATTTTTTATAGCAATGGACACTTCATAAGGTCCAGTTGCCCAGTGACTGTTGTTAAACCAGGTGGATTACACTTCAAAGAGGAACATGGGCTTCCTCAAGTAACCTCTTGCTACCCAGCAACTTGGCAGTGCGTGTCCATTGCTTATTCAACCGAGATTCTTTTATTGTTATTATTTCAAAATATTAATATTAAAATTTAATATTAAATATTAAATTTAATATTTGATATTAAAATATTAAACCTAAAACAAATGTTTTAGGTTACATGGATCACTTTTGTAATGCTTGAGTCCTGGCTATAGGTGTGCCCATCACCCAAATAGTGTTCATAGTATCCACTAGGTTGGGTACATCCCCACCCCTCCCAACCCCCAACCCCAGTTGCTCTTCACTGAGTTTTACTTCTCTCACTTAACTGAGCTTTTGTTCCTACTTGGGAAAGCCAAGTCCAGATGCCAGCACCTCCCCAATCAAAAATTTCTAAAATCCCCCAATGGAAATTTTTTCTCTTATCAAATAGATTAGGAATAGCCATATAATTCTTATTAATATTATTGTGCATGAAATGGAAAAACTGAAGGAGGTTTTCAGCTTAAATGGACAGGGAGGGATCATTTACCATTTCTGAGTCTGGATTTCAAATAGACTTGTGTAATTTAGTTAGAGTTACCTAACCAGATCTCAGGGCACAGGCCCTTCATGTGATTGGCTAAATCAAGTCTTTCTTTCATTTTGCTAAAACCACATTCTTATTTTTGTGTTTATTTTGTCCTCCATGTCAGTGGTTATGGGTTCTTTAACTTCATTTATTTGTTTAACAAATGTCTCTAAGGGCATACTGCCTGTCAGGCATTAAACTAGTCACTGAGATTTATCAATAAATAAGATCACTATGGTCCCTGCCCTCCTAGGGCTTCACTCTGTCCTGTGTATGTATAATAACCCTGACACTGAACTGCAAAGCTATATGCAAATATGGAGAAACTTCAGAGTTTACCCATAGTCAGGAGTCCTAGCAAAACAAATTACTGCATGAAATGGTGAAAACTTTATTGGAGATCGTTGAGGTTAGGACTGATAAACACTTTCCCTGGTTGGGTTACAACCACCTTTTCTAGAGAAATAGAGTCAACAACCTGGAGAGCTTTTGAAATTCTGAGGGGTTTTTTGTTGATGTTTAATCTCCATAGCAAATAAAAATCTTACCTGTGTTTCATACACAATGATGATCCTGTTGACCAATTACCTGGTTCGTTTTCTCTAGAAGTTGGGATGGATTTTTCCCATTCCATCCACATTCTCCCATCTGGTTTCTTTCATGCTGAATGGAAATGTCCATCAGACACTTGATTCAGAATTCAGGTGAGACTGAGTTTAGAAACCACAGGGGAAAAAGGGAAGCTAATCGCCTGGTCCATGTGGCCCTTGGTTTTCTGTGTGTATGCATAAACTAATATAATCAGGAGAGAACAAATCACATCAGCATCCTGGGAGGCCACAAGGATAAAGAAAAGAACCTGAGATTTGACATCACACTGGCCATTTATATGTGATTTTGGGCAAATTACTTGAGCTCTGTGAATCGTATCTGTGAAATGTGGGTAGTACTATCTATCACATAGTATTATTGTCAGAGTTAAAATGAGATAATTTTAGTGCTTCAGGTTAGTTAATAAAGGGCCTTAGCACACACAGAAATACCTTGAGATGACGTGTGTGTATCAGTCTACCTAGAGTGGGTGTGTCCTGATTTATTCCATTCTCTTACCTGTTCACACAATTAATAATGGTTAATCAGTTGTTGCATTAGTTAGGATGGGCTAGGTTATCCTGCGGTCACAAGCAGCCCCTAAATATCAGTGGCTTTCAAAGAAGCAAAAATGATTTACTATTAGTATTTTTGTTTTACGTAAGCCAAGACCATGGCAGGCCCACATGACTCTCTGGGGAAGCTCTCCTACTTAGGATGACTCCGCAAAACATCTCTTTATCAGCCCGGCGCGGTGGCTCAAGCCTGTAATCCTAGCTCTCTGGGAGGCCGAGGTGGGCGGATCATTTGAGCTCAGGAGTTCGAGACCAGCCTGAGCAAGAGCGAGACCCCATCTCTACTATAAATAGAAAGAAATTAATTGGCCAACTAATATATATAGAAAAAATTAGCCGGGCATGGTGGCACATGCCTGTAGTCCCAGCTACTTGGGAGGCTGAGGCAGCAGGATTGCTTGAGCCCAGGAGTTTGAGGTTGCTGTGAGCTAGGCTGACGCCACAGCACTCACTCTAGCCTGGGCAATAAAGTGAGACTCTGTCTCAAAAAAAAAACACAAAAAACAAAAGAAACATCTCTTTATCAAAATAGGCTTTTGTGATGCTAAGGCAGAAGAAGAGGTTGTATAATCAAGCACCTGCGATTAGATGCTTTGATATGAAATTTCATTCCCACTCACATTTCACTGGTCAAAGCAAAGCATATGGCCAGGCCTAAACTCAGGGATCTAAGGAAATTCAGTCCCTTGTGTTTCTAAAATAAGAACTAAAAATATCAGCAAGCGGCCCTGATGGCTCCCAGTCTGCCATCATGGGTAATCTCTAATCAAGTGTGCATGAAGGCTAAGAGTTATTAGAATTCTAGAATTTGAAAACTATATAAAAAACTTTAGTGGTCATTCCAGTGATTTCTGAAAAATGATACTCTGTTTTAAAATAATAAGACTATTTGTTTACTTATATGTTACATTTAGCATGTTCTCTACTCCCTGTTTTTCATCTTTTCTGTACTTTTGTAACTCAGAAAAGTGGCAGTGAATTGCACTGAACACACAGGAAGTGCTTACGACTCATTTGTGGATTGATTAACTCCATCATAAAGAACCCACATTTGTAAAGGCAACAGAATGATATATTGTGTTTCATGCCCTAAGTCACAAGGCAGTGACAGAGCCAGAAAGAGACTTTCATGCTTCTTGCCATGAGCCACAAGAGTACTTTTATTACTTCCTTGAGAAAAGTTGGCCCCAGAAGAGTTATTCATTTGTTGGCAGTTTCCAAAGGTGATTACCGCTTTTAGCCTTGGACTGTACTTGAACTGCGCATAGAGTGTTAGGAGCAATCATGGCACAAAACAATGTCGGACACAACTAAAGAAAATATCCTGACTGCAGGTCGCTCTGCAGTGTCTGCCCAAAGAATACTACTCATCTTTGAAAACTCAGCTCCAATGTTACCTCCTCTGCAAAGGTATTGCTAATTCCCAATCGGAATTAGTAGTTTGTATGGCTTTGTCTATCTTCTTGTGCTAGACAGTTGAATTTACACTAATAGTGTGTCTGCCTCCTTTACTGGATCCCAACCTCCCTGAATCTGCTATTAGTAAGACTTCTTACTCCTAGCACCTGAGAGAATTCTTAGAAAACACGACAAAACAAATCTTTGCTGAATTGCATAGAAGACCTGCATTCACTTGAAAAACTCAAATTGTAAGTACTTGCCTCACCCCCTGGCTGTGTTTTAAAATTACAAACCAACATCTATATGCAAAGCAGGGCGATGGGACAGCCTGTGTTTGTATTCTCAGCCCAATGCACACACCAGGCCGAAAGAGAGAATTTAATTCCATTTTGGAGCCGAGGCCTCAGGTCCAATTTAATTTGATCCCCAAATGACCAAGCTGATTCATTGTCAGGTCTAGCCTTTCTTCACAGTAAACCTCAATCCCTCGTAATTTGCCATGAAATTAGTGGGAGTTGGCTGTTTCAGGCATGAATAGCGTAGGTCTTGTTCAAATCTCCCCAGGCCTTATTTAGGCAAGGTGGGGAATGGGCGGGCTGCCCCGAAGAGGAGCAGGTGTAATGAGGATTAGGTCACATGGTGGGAAGAGGGCTCGGTGGGCAGGCAGCTGGTGAGATCCCAGGTGTGTGTGAGTTGGCAGGGGTACAAAGCCAGGAGAGCTGCAAACAGCTCAAAGTCCCTGGGCTGTGCAGCTGCTTGTTTGGCACTTGCTTAGGACCCACCTGTAGTGTTGAGGGGCACAACCCACTCCTAGGAGCAAGGAAACATGAAAGGTCTCTGGTAAGCGGCAGCGACAGCCCCGCCCCTTCCAGACGGAAGGCTGGAGGAAGCTAGCTGTGCCCAGGACTGCTGCTGGTGCACTTTGTCACCTCTCAGCGCTTAAGACGGGGCAGGCCTGGCTTTTCTTTTTCACAAGACTGCCCCTGGAGGACTAAGAGAAGGATACATACACACTATCCTTCCATGCAGAGGCCCGTTGCTAAATGCACCTAGAAAGCAAGCGGAAAAACCCCTGAGCTGGAGAGTACGTCAAGATGCAGAGATATTCAGGGGGGGTAAAAAGAAAAAGAATCAGCCTCGAGGCCAAGAGACAAAAATAAATGATGATCCCTTCTCCTGGGCAGCGGGGAGCTTGTGTAAACAAACTCATCCTAACAAGCCCTTCTTAATCTGTTTGTGTCCGACTGCTAATCGCTTCTGTGGTTTCTGCAGGATAGAATACAGTCTCAGCGCGGAGGCTAGTGTTTCAGATTCAGTGACTGTGAATTATGGAACTTCTCTTGATCCCCAAGGACAAAAGGGAACTGCCGGCCACAAATCCCAACGACTGTGGCTCACGCAGGTGAAACAGCAACCTCCTTCAAGTGTGCAGGATGCAAGATCTCTTCTCTCCAGCCTCCGGAAAAATCATGAACCAGGTTAAGGCCATTCTTGACTACCTACTGGTCTAATTTGGCTTCTCCCATTTCTGCGTTTAAGTACAAATAGAACCTGCTAGTTTGCTTACACATGACGTCAATACACCCGTTCTTTTTACTAATGGAATCCCAGTTTGGGGGCAAGAGGACAATGGCAATGTGCACAGGTAACACATACCTCTTGAGGCTCTGCTGCAGTGGGCATGGCTGTGTGACATTTATTGTCGAGGAGACCATAAGCGCAGGATTCTGAGAAAGATTTCTCGATACAGGCAGCATCCATTCTGAATTTGTCTTTTTTCCTGTCTGGAATGCAGGTGGGCATCTAAACTACATCTCATGCCTGAAAGTGAAAGCCAGGCGCTCAAGACCTCAGAGCAGGGGAAGAGAAGGAGCCTTGTGCTCAGGGGCGTGGCTGGTACCATGGTGCCACCCTGACTGCCTAACCCTGGGTCTCCTGTTACAGAGGGTAGCCCTGTGGTTCCCAAACTGTGGGCACACAGATCACTTGGAAAGACTCACGGAAACACAGATCTTTGGGCTCCTGCCCGAGAAGGTCTGATTCAGAAGGTCTGGGGCGAGGGCCTGAAATCTTGTATTCCTACTATGTTCCCAGATGCCACAGAGGCCAGGGGTTGGAGACTTTGAGAACCACTTGGGTAACTGAACTGCCATCTGTTGAAGCCACTATCAGTTGGGTTTTCTTCCTTTCTTTTTATTTATTTATTTTTTAGCCCTTAAAAAAAAACTTTTATATTCATTTACTTTTATTTGTTTAAAACTATTTTTTAAAACCCTCGAGTTAGGTAAAATTAATGCATACCAAAAACCATGTTTCTACATCTTCTTATAACCTTTAAAAAAAACCACATCCAATTTTTTTTTCATATTTTGTATATAAAATTATTTCTTATATCTGGTAGTTTTAATTACATACATTAATTATAATGTTAACTCTTAGTAATCCTCATTTTAAATAAAAATGTACAAAGTTAAAGTGACTTTGAACTGTTATCAGTCTTTAATGTTACTATTACGTCTAAACATATTTAGCTTTCTATATTATATAAAATGTCAAAGTATGTAAACTTGAACTTATATTTAGTAATCAACGTTTTAGTACTTTAACTTACAAATGACTGAGGCATTTTATGATGATCTTTTTTAACTTAATATATCATGATTTTAAGATTTTAAATTATTGAAAAAAATTTAAACTACATACGTACCCTCCATAAGCTCACAGTCTAGTCTAGCCAAATATTAAAGACATTACAGAAGCAGTAGTTTTATGATCTTAAAACGTATAGCAGAGATAGAGACGTTTTAACCCCTCAGGTACAGGTAGAAAATGTCTAAATTAAATTTTGAAGATGTTTTTTATCATATTTTACCAATGATTTTTAAAATGCTCTTTATTAATTAAAGATTACTAAAGTCACATGAACTTGAAAAGCATTTGGGTGTACTTACTTAAATGTATGACACATTCACATAGCTGTTGGTTGGTTTTTCATACACTCTTAGCTGAATAAGTCCCAATTGATGCACTGTCTTCTAAACCTTCGAGAGCTATATAGTTCGCCTAACCCCACACGGCATAAATAGCCAATGAGGTTCACAATCTCTTTGGATTCTGATCAGAGAGGAATCATTAAGTCACAGAAATTAATTAATTTTGGTTTGGCTTATATTTTATTTTTTCATTTTTTTAAAACTTCAGAATACTATGGGGGTACAAATATTTTGGCTACACACATTGCTTTTGTACAGTTTAAGTCAAAGTTATTATACCCATTAGTTGTGAATTTACCCATCCCTGCCTCCCCCTCCCACATGTTTGATTTCCAATGGGTGTTTTTTTCCATAACATAAGTGCACATACATGTTGATTGATTAGTTACAATTTAATGATGAGTACATGCGGTGTTTGTTTTTCCATTATTGTGATACTTCACTTAGAAGAATAGTCTCCAGTTCCATCCCAGTTAATACAAAAGGCATTAGTCCCCCCTTTTTTTATGGCTGTGTAGTACTCCATGGTATACATATACCACATTTTATTAATCCACTCGTATTGGTGGGCACTTGGGTTGTTTCCACATCTTTGCAATTGTGAATTGTGCTGCTATAAACATTCGGGTGCAGTATGGAGATACCTCAAAGAACTAAAAGTAGACCTACCGTTGATCCAGCAATCCCACTACTGGGTATTTATCCAAAGGAAAAAAAGACATTTCATAAAAAAGATGCCTGCCCCTGAAGAATCTCTACATTTAACTTTGCAGCAGCCTTGGAGCACTCAGAGTGGGTGAGCTTACCTAAACCCCTGATATCATACCAGGGACACAATCACCTTTTCTACAACTTATGAGGGAATTTCCCTGGCACTCTCTCCCTCTTCCTAAGGGTAGAACCTGGGGCCAATTCTTTAACCTCTCTGAACCTCTATTTTCTCATCTGTAACACTGAAATGATGATACTTATCACACAGGTTTGTTGCAAGGCATAAGTGATGTTAGGGAGTCAGAGGCAACCTGAGCACCCACCACTGCCAGAGTCAAATGTGTGGGTGAGGATCGCAGAACATTATGTAGCAATCAGCAAGAACAGAATAGATGCACATGTAGCAACACGACAGACCCTAAAAAACAGTGCTTAGTGGAAAAAGATATGTAATGGAGTCATCTTACTAATGAAAGAATTAAAAATAGGTGCATACCAAAGAATATGCATTATGTACAATATGAACGAAGATATGTATTAAATACATTAGAGCAGTTATCTATGAGGGAATGGAACGGAAGCAGGATATGGATGTAATTTAAAAAAAAATAAATGTACCCATCAAATTGATAAACAATCAAAATGTCTAACAATACCAAATTTTAATGAAAACATGGAGGAAGAAGAGCTCTGTTGATCGGAGAGTAATTTGGTGCATACCTGTGGTACAGGCTACAGCTGTTCCCAATGCCCATTTTCCCTTCCTCTATAATGCAAAGTTGAACCCTGATTCTTAACTGGGCACATCACTGCTCAGAATATCTCCATTTCCCAGCCTCCTCTGAAGCTAGGTGTGGCCACGTGAATAGTCTGGTCTATGATTGGAAGTGTCCTTTGAAATTTCCAGGGAGTATCCTTAAATGAAGGGGTCTCAGCAAATGACTGGAGACAAAAGCAGATGTCAGAAAGAGATGGAAATGATCCATAGTGTCTAAAATTTCCCCCTTTAGCCAACCCAACCCCAAATTGGGCAGCAAGTAACTGCAAATGCTTGTGCTGTCCTTGAAGGATGAGAAAAATAGCCCTGGAATACATAAAACGACTATATAGTGTATAATTTGGCATTAGCACGCTATACCCTAAAAGGAGAGAGCTGTTCACAAGGGGAAGTTACAAACAAACTTTAAGTGGAGAAATCTGAAGCTTTAGTGCAGTGGTAAAAGAAGTTATTATGATTACTTTCTAAACTTCTGCTTCGGCCTGGAGATACGTTAATAAAAATAGTGCACCCTATCTGTGCACCATTCCACATATGCATAAATAAATATCTTAGAGTTTGTTTCTGATGATTGGGTGATCCCTTAAAGAACAAGATTATGAATTAAATTTGTTAATATTTCTCTCTCCTAGAAAAGATGTGATTCTTAGTCACCGGCCGACTTGTTTCAGTAACAGTTTGTCTCCCACTAAAAACCATAGCCCCACATCTGTTCCTAATAAAAATCTATAATCAGCAATGCCCATTGCCTTTCAAAACTTATTTTCTTCATCCCTAAACTATGCACAGACCTGGCCAAAGTGTATTTCTGTTGTCACCAAGACATAATGGCATTGCATTTATTCCAGGGTAAATAAATCAGCAGTGATTCCAAGTAGAATCTGTGTCAGCCACTTAAGCTATTGAAAACTTGAGCCTTAACTACAAATTGACATTTTCATTTATCAAAATGCTGAAGCATGCAGGTTTTCTGTTTTTAAGTTTGTAACATTCAAACCTTTGTGATACTTTGTTTCAGGTCACAAGGCTAAAAGACATTTGATAATAAAAACAGTTCACATTTTCAGTAAAAACAGATCCTCGAAGCAGCAACCTTAAGGGACCCTTCCCACAAGAAACATTTATTTATAAAAACCGTGGTCTTCGAACTGCGCTTGAAAGCGTCAGAGTAGACCACTACCTAGTAAAGAACTTGAACTGGAACTGGCCTGCAGCCTGCAGGCTTCTGGATAAAGGGTTCAGAATCCGTCTGCAGGCTGTCTTATTGCCATGTGAGTCCTAACAAGGGCGGTTTAAAAACAGCCTTTATAAAAGCATAGTATATAATTCTGGGTGAAAGTTTAGGGCCACTTTTCCTGGCAGTGACAAACACTACATATTTTCTTTCTCTTCCTCTGAGAACAGTTGATCCTCAATGTTTTTTCAGCTTTGAGCCATTTTCAAAGAGAAGCACATGTTGGAAGCTTCAGCAAACTTCTCTTAGTCGTAACGCTACCACAAAGCAGGGCAAGTGTGCAAAGCAGTGTGCAAAGAGGCTCAGCAAGTGTGGTGGTGCACAGTGACGCAGGCTGCAGCAGGAGCAGCGTTCCAAGTAGCTATGTGTAGCTCACTACTCAGGAGTTGGAACAGCACCTACAGTTGTTCATAATTCCAAGGTGAGCACCAAACACTGATCACTCCCCACAACAGTATCTCCAAATTCCATTGCTTACTCCCAATAGGCACCTTCGAGCTACAGCCAAATCATTAAAAGATGCTGAAAACAGCATCTTCCCTTTGGAAGGACATGCATTATTTTGCTAAATTCCATATTTATCCAATCCAAGGCTTGTAGAACATCACAAATTGGCTGAGGTGTTGTGTGGATGAAGAGAAGGGACTAAATGCACGGAAGGGATGCAGAAAGGTCATAATTTGGCATCTTAGAGTTAAGTGGGAGGATGACTTAGGATGATGTTTTTTTTCCTCTACCAGGAAACCCTTAATTGTGATATGTAAGAATACTGATTTTCCAAGAGGCAAGTGGCCTCAAATCCAGTTTGGCTGCACTGGTCTGTGCTCTGTCGATGAGCTTATGCTGCAGTCCCAGCCCCTGGGCCACGGATTGTGGGACAGGTCTGTGGCTGGTTAGGAATTGGACTTCCTGAGCTCCACCTCCCACCTCCCCCATTCCATGGGAAAAATTGTCTTTCATGAAGCTTAGGAACCGAGCTGCACAGCAGGAGGTGAGCAGCAGGTAAGCTACATGAAGCTTCATCTGTATTTATGGCTGCTCCCCATCACTTGCATCACCGCCTGTACTCCCCCGGCGCCTCCCAAAGTCCATGAAAATCTGTCTTCCGTGAAACCAGCCCCACTGGTCCCTGGTGCCAAGTATAACAAAAGAAAGAAGTAGGATTGTACCTAGAAATCTGCGGTAGATCTTTACAGAAAACCCTAAGAGAACTAATGTTGTGTTCCCAAGAGGCAATTCTTACAATCTCATGAAGTAAAGGGAGAGTAAGAATCACCTCCTGATAAGCTATGAGTGAACTTAAGAGTCAGAAACAGAGAGTGGGCTGGCACACTAAGGGACCCTCTAAGTAGAATGAAGATGAATTGCGAAGTGTCCCATAGGATCAGAGACGAGAAACTTCTGGCACGTGGGTGACAACTCCAGGTACTCAATTTTTAGTGTCTGTTTTCGCAGAAACACCTGTGTTGGGTGCAGGAGTCAAGGGGTGTTATTTTGCATAAGCACCTGGAAGGAGAAGAGAAAGTGGAGCAAGGAGAGGATACAAGCTCTCTACTCTCCCATTGGCCTGAGGGTTTGCCTCCAGTCTGTGTAATTGGAACTCATAGACCCTGGCCCCAAAGTAGCTGTGGTCACTAAAGACATTGTGAGTCCAAGCAGAAACAGAGCTGGCTGCCTTCCTCCCCTCACTCCCCCAGAGACCACAGAGAAGCTCCAGCGCAGAGCAGAGGAGACTCTTGGTGTGGATCAGGTGCTAGGCATGGTGGGGACCTTTCTCACAAGGGCCCTGGCAGGTGCCTTGGCAATGTTGGCACAGAAGAATGTGAACAGAATCAGTTGGGTGAGATGTATAGAGGTCCTGCAATTAGGTGGGGTGGAGGGGGTGCTAAGAGCTGTTATGATTTATGTTTCATTGTAAATAAGATCTCATCTATACCCACAGGAGGGTGAGGCTTGAAATATTCGGTTTATGCATACAAAGAACTAAGGAATACCAGTTGCACCCCCAGCCAGGACAATGGCCAATAAAAAGAGGATCCAGAAGACTTCAGGCTTTCAGGAGCACAGACAGTCTGGTCAGCACCTCTGCTCTTCTGTAGAAGGGCATGAGAGCCAAGTGGCTTTTAGGGAAGTATGAGCTGGGCATCCTTGGCTGAGGACTGCCAGGAATGGCAGTAAATGGTCCTCACATTGGTCTTCATTCATACGTAATGCATTCAACACATGTTCATTGAGCACCTAACATGTGCCACATACTATTCTAGGTGCTGGAAATACAGGAATGAACAAAACACAAAATGGATGTCAATCCTTGGCCTCATGAGCCCGTTAGGGCTTATGTTTTTAAAAGCTGACAGAGAAGATGATACATTTTTCAAGCTACATGGTGTCAAAACAAAAAATTTTAGACAAGTGACATTTAACAGAGTTTATTTAAGCAAAGAACAATTCGTAAGTGAGGCAGCACTGAGAGGCAGAGGTTCAGAGTGCTCCCCTAGCTGCATGAGCCAAACCTGGAAGGAGAGTAGAGAAATCACCTGATTGGCTACAGGTTTGCCTTATTTGGGCATGGTGTGATGAACTGGCTGCCTGTGATTGGCTGAAACCTGCTATAATGGTACCAAAAAAAAATACTAGTAAGTTAGGTTTTGGTTTGTTTACATGCAAGTTAGGTTGGAGTTTATTACTTAGGACCTCTGAGTACAGAGACAGCCCCAGGCTAATGGCCTCATGTTTATTTTGCTTGAACAATAGTACATTAGACAGTAGTGAGTGCTAAGACTAAATACAATATAAAGGAGAGAAGGACGGGAAGAGGAGTGTGGGGAGTTATGTGTGCAACACTGGAGAGATGGTGAAAAGGCTATTCAGCCTGGAAGGGAGGAAGAAAGAGGGAGGAGGCTTGAGATCGGAGAGGTAACAAAAGGCACGCAGAGCGCCATGGCCATTTTAATCACTGGTTTTTTGTTGAGATGTGAAACTCTGGGAAGATGTGGAGCAGAGATGCAAAATGATCTAATCTGAGGAGGCCTTTCTTCCTGGAAGCGAGAGATTTTGCCATTTAAATCAGAACTACTCTCTCCCTGCAAGGAGAGGCTCTTTAGGAAAAAAGTCACAGTGCGGGCAACATCCTTCGCATTTGTAAACTTGAATTTTTAGAGCATCTGGGCCTTTCTTCCCACTTGTCCCTCAGTAGAAAACCACCTAAAATGAAAGGTCCCTGAATACAGGGAGGAATCAGGTTGACCCAGGCAACCAAAACACAAGGAGAAGCAAGTGGAGACTTGGAGTCAACAAGCTGCTCTGGGGCTCTGCCTAAATATTGCCCTTTGAACTTCAAACCTGAACTGCAATGAGTATTTGGCCAAATGCTAGAGGCTCACACATGGCATCTGAGGGGACAGTGTAGTCCTTGCTGGGACTCTGAAGCTACAAGGAGATGCATTTTTCCTTTAAAGTGGGTGATATCTCTGGTCCAAGTCTCACTCTATGAGGTCAGGGAAAACCTCTTGTAAATCAATGGATCGGTTCTCCAGGTCTCTAGTCGGGGTTTTATGCAGCGTTCTGCAGGGCCCGCAGCTTGACCTAAGATTGCCAGCTCCACTGGGCAGGAAAGTGGGGGTCTGGGGGGGACCCCAAGTTCTCTCACCTGTTTTTCCTCTATCGTGACCAGCTAAGGTCCAGCAAACTGCAAGGGGCCCTCTGTAAAGAACTTTGGATTCTTGCCCCCAAATAAAAGTCCATTACAGTATGGAATATTACCATTTTAAAAATTCCTTTTTACTAAAAAAGCAAACCACTTAGGGACATTGTATGGCTGATACAAAAGCAAAAAAAAAAATTTGGACTGTTAGAATTTAACTAATGTCTACTCTCAGACAGGATGAAACTTGTCTTTATTGAAGAGGGAGTTGAAGGTTAAAAGGTAACATTCGCCTACAGGTTGAGATTTGCAGGCAGAATTTCCAGAATGCTGAATTTCAGCAGGGATCACTGCAAAGAAGTTGGAACTCCTCTCACCCAAACTTTTCAGGTGAAGAGGGACTTGACAACTGAGACTTCTCTAATAAGTGACAAAAATTTGACAAATAAATGTCAAAAATAATTTGACATTTTTCATGTTGAAGTCTCTATTGAAATAGAATGTGTAAATTAATACTCTTAGGAGACCTGCTTAGAGGAAAAACAGAATGGGGATCATGAACCCTATTAACTCACGTCTCTCAGGCCTCTAATGAAAAATTCCTGAGGGAACGGGAGATGAGTAGGGTGCTCCAAGTGTGTAGAAACTTCGTGAAGCTCCCAGGCATGTGGTTTATAAAGTTACATAGCAGAGTCCTCAACTGATTTTATAACTGGGATTTATGTCTCTAACAAAATAAGATACATAGCAAAAGGATGACTCTGCTAGCCCTTTCTGAGAGGGAGTGATAAGTCCTCTAAAGATATTGTTTACTTTGCCGAGTTATCTATTTTTTTCTGTAAATCCTCCACACTGCCCCAGGTTGGAACTCAAAAATCTATTGTTCCCATCAAATCAATTTCCCCACAGAATGAAGAATGCAGTAACCACTATGCTTAAAATGCATTGTTATCTGTTAAGAACCCAACTCAACAAGAATCACTGAGATTAAGAGGGTCTATGTAGTGAAGGTGGAGAGAATATGCTGGAAAAAAGAGATCCACACACTGATTATTTTCTAATAAAACTGTTCATTCTATCAGAAAGTGGAGGGAATTCAATATAAACAGATAGATTTGTTTAAACCTAGTCTCACTACTATTCTGTAGGGTTGCTTTAACCCTATTCTGACATCAGTTATTAAATAAATTGTGATATTTTCACAGATAGGAAACAACTGAGCTGAAGTTATCCATATCTATAGGATTATTCTAAATTTAGTTTTAATGTTCAAAGCTTGAGAAAATTATATGGCCATGGAACATATTCACAGGTTTCATGAGCTAGGAAATCTGTCCAGAAAAGGACTGTCAAGAAGTATAATAGATTTTTAAAAAATGAAAACAGAAAATGGTGATAATAGCCACAATTTATTACATACCTACTATGTGACTTTATGTATAGTGTATGTATCTTTACATATCATTATATGTAGGGACTTTATATGTAGTTTAATCTCTTATATTTTCAACAACCCTGTAAAGTAGTATCAATATTCCTATGTTACAGATGAGAAAATGCAAACTTATGGAAGTTATCCAAGATCAAATAAGGTTTTATCTAAGGTTAAAAAAAACATAGAGCCTAAATTTGAACCCGAATCTGACTCCTAACCCTGTATACTTTCCACCAATGTGTTCTCTCATACTACAAAAATTAGGTAGCTGTCAATTGGAAATTCAAAGTCCCTAGTTTTCATAAATAAAATACCAAATCCATAATTAAGGGACATAAATTCATTTCAAATGCATTTGTGTGTGTGTATCTTCTAATCAACTTCTAATCAACTTCCTTGATTGAATTCAAATTTAATAGGCTTTACCCTAAAATGGAAATAGAATCGATTTTATTTCCTCTGCATTTATGGAGCACCTGCTATGGTCGAGGCATACAAGTTTCAGTGCCTGTCATTAATGCTAAAAACTGCAGTTGTGAGCGCTATGGCAAGTCTTCAAACACGCTGATTTTAAAGGATCAATAATACAGCTGCTAAGTCTTATTAGTTGCTTCAACTTACCTCTTGTAAACCCACATGACGATTAACCAATAATGCAGAAAAGCACTTTATATTGCAGTTTTGTTTTTATACATCTGTTATAAATTAAAAGTGAAAAGAATGTTGGATTAGAAGCCACATCTGTGGTACACCTACATTGTGACTTCGAACTTCTCCAAGCCTCAGCTTCTCCATGTCTAAAAATGTCTGCTGCTTGCACTCTCCAGCCCAATGTCCAAGAACCTTCATGATCCTTTTCCTATCCTGTCTACTCTCCATCAGCTCTATCACTTTCAGGACATTGGGATTCCACCTCTTTGAATGATTTGCTTTTTCCAGCAGACCAAATCCTTCCCACACCTCCAGGGCTCTCTTTGGCTCCTTACCCAGGACAGCCTGGCGCTCCATTGCCCATGGAAATTTCTTCCACTGGGAAACCTCCCTGAGACCTCCAGTCTGAACTAAGAGCTCCCTCCTCTGCATTCCCCTAGCACCAGGCCCATCTTCCCAGTACAGGGCCTCACTTTTCCTTCATTTGTGGCTCATCATCTGGACCATGTCTTAATCATCTGTTTCCTTCCCAGTCCTCAGAACAGTGCTCAAGTCGAGGGTACTCAATAAATGCTGAACGAGTGAAAGCATGAATGTATTCTCACTTAGCATGGAGCAGGGGATGGGGCCGAAGGTCCTCTTACTTCACCAGACTCCATTCTGTAATTAATTCAGTTGTCAAAAAGCCGTATATAAAAAGCAATTTTAAACAGTGCATTTTTTGGTTGAGGACATGTTTCTCTACCACCTAATAAAATCCCTTGCAAGACTCCAGTAAAGAAGTGATTTTGAGGGGAGGTAAGTATTAATAACAATCTCCAAATATTTTGTCTGTGCACTCCTCTCCTGAAAAAGGTTTTGAGTACATATATCCCCAATATGCATGAATATTCAGTTAACCCCCATATACATATACCTATATAATATGTATACATCCTACTACATTAATATAATACATATTATAAAATATATAGAAGTGTAGATGGAAAATATAATTTTTAAAATGAAGAAATAAAAACGAAGGGCTTAATATTTTCTTTTTGCACCCCAAGAAATGGCCTTGTGCAAAAAAAGGCCTAATCTTGGCTGAGTAGCTATGTTTTCTGATAGAAGAAAGGAAATCATGTTTTTCTTTCCCTAGGCTATTCCCTAATGTTGATTATTTCCTCCCTCTCTTCAGGTTCTCTTACAAGACCACCAACGTTCTTCAAACATTAGTGAAATAAAACAGGAGGAGGGTTTGGAGCTATGGATTCTCAGCCTAGAAATGTCACAGTTTAATCCCAGAGGTTTGCTGCGAAGTTGTAAGCATGACAGTGTGAAACTCTACAGATTATTCTTGAATTCTTTGTTTGTTTTCACTGTGACCCGACTCTCATAAAATTTATTTTATGTTTTCTTCCAAACTCCCATGGTGTGTGGTCATATGATTTAAATGGAGAAAAACATTGTCAAAACAGCATCAAAGGAGTTGTCATTTTTACATTGTTTTCATTAAATAAAAAAGCATAATATCCAGATCTAGTACTATAATTTTTAGCTGAATCTTGAAATATGGAATCTAATACTATAGTTATTAGTATTTGTGTTATTTCATATTTTGGTATTATTATAGTTTAATTTGCATCTTAAAGTCAATAAATATGAAAACACAGAATTTTGGAAGTGTATACAAATCCCACTATGCTAAAACCAATTTAATTGTGTGTGTCTGTATGTGCTTGTACACACAGAAAAGATCAGATGGCTATCCCATGCACAAAATGTTAAAAAGGATTATCTTAGGGTGGGATGAGATTAATTTAATTTTGTTTTCTTCTTTGTGTATTTCCAAACACTCTATAATGGCCAACTTAGGTTGTTTAACAAGAGTGTACATACCAACAATTGTAAATAATTTACATAGATTCCTATATGGTAAGCTTCCAAATAGAAATTGTAAGAATACCTTTTGGAGTCATTGGCATCTAGAAGAAAACTGTGTATCATTTCTAAGTTCTGCGCTGCATTTTAATTACAACACAATTTTTAATGTTACTTTGGTTTCGTATAAGAAAATTGCATTTTAAAGCAAGTGCTTCAGAATAAAGCCTCACTTTTATCTAGATTTTAGGTACATTTTATCTTTTAGACAAAAAAGAGAGGCTAAGAATGGGTCCACAGGAGCTTGTAAAATACATGAATCAAGGCAGAGCTCAGTGGAGGCCCAAAGGAAGATCCTACATCAGGAGTTGTGTCTGTCTAGATAAGGTGAAGATTCTAGTAGACCCCATACAATCCTAACATAAGGTATTTTCTTTAAGAAAAACCGTGGCAGGGTGTCTCAGCGGACTGCATAAACCTGACTAAAAAGTCTTCCCACTGAATGCAAGAAATAAAAAGAGAAATTCTTTTTAATCAAGAGAAAAAAATTGATTTCAAAAAGTAAGTTTGATAAACCTGGGAACTTAATGATCGAATTAAAGAAAACACATCTCCACATGGATCTGGCTACAAACCTGTAAGAATACGTAAGAATACATGAATAACACAGTTGACCGACCTTTGCATCACAGTTTGTGTAGTACAGGATTAATAAACTGAGGCCCCAGGGAGGTCTGTGAACACTCCCCAAATTGTAGATAAATTTTTACCATCTATGTGCACATTTGTGTTTTTACGGTAACATGCATTTTTTCCCATAGCTTTTATCCAACTCCCAAAGGGGCCAATGACCCCAAAAGGCTGAAAATGAATGTAATAGAAAAAGCACAAGCTTTGGATTCAGAGAGACTTAAGTTCAAATTTGTTATTTACTAGCTGTGGGAACTTGAATGAGTTGAATCTTTAGAATTCTAGTATATATTTATATATATTATATATTTCAAAATAATGTATAAGGACCTAGCACAGTATCTACCACATACTAGACACTCTGTAAGTAGTAACTGTCATTATATATATCTCATAATATAAAGTCTGGAATCCCAGATCCCCCCATATTTTTCTGGCAGAGCCTCGATTTTTGTTCAAGTGTCAACCCTCCCATGTGCCTCATTGGGTTTCAACTACATATATGGCCTCCTTCCCCTCATCATTGACTCTTTTAGGCAATCCCTGCCAGATTTCCCCTTGGATCTGCCATATATCAGCAAGGATTCCCATATACTTTTCACATTCCTTATTTAACACATTGCAAAGCCTTTATTATTATTGTCCAACAGTATGTGTACTTGAGCAGTGCAGCAGCAGAGCTGTGAAACACGTTTCTCTAGCTCAGTGCTTCTCATCTCTGGGCTTCATGCCAACTGCTTTAGGAGTTGCTCTCCGTTGCTATCTATGGCCTTGTCTCGTGTTGGGGCCGTTCCTGATGTCCCCCTGTTGGTTTGCAAAGACAAATGGTTGAGGACTCACGACAATCATGTTACACACTGAATCCTCAACATGGTCTGTCCCCTCCTGGAGAGTAGAGGCCAGTTCTCACGTACTTGGCGTCTACTCACCAAGCTTCCTAGAAGAAGCAACCTTCCACCGGGCGTGGTGGCTCACGCCTGTAATCCTAGCACTCTGGGAGGCTGAGGCGGGAGGATGGCTCAAGATCAGGAGTTCAAAACCAGCCTGAGCAAGAGCAAGACCCCATCTCTACTAAAAATAGAAATAAATTAATTGGCCAACTAATATACATAGAAAAAATTAGTCGGGCATGGTGGCGCATGCCTGTAGTCCCAGCTACTTGGGAGGCTGAGGCAGAAGGATTGTTTGAGCCCAGGAGTTTGAGGTTGCTGTGAGCTAGGCGGACGACATGGCACTCACTCTAGCCTGGGCAACAAAGTGAGACTGTCTCAAAAAAAAAAAAAAAGAAGCAACCTTCCCACGGGCACAACGGCTAACTCAGTCCACAGTGACAGGAAGACGACTCACCAAAGCATGGTCTGCTGCATGCCTTTTATAAAAACAAAAATATAAATTAAAAAAACATCAGCCATACCAAATTCTAATTCAGGCCTGGACTGGAAAAACACCATACTGACTTTGCTTTCAAAATATCTATTCTGGGGTTTATGGAAAAGCTGTTAAAATTTGATTTTCAATCCAATTGCCTAATTTTTGGGTTCAGAGTATCTAGGTCTTCACCTAATATTATCATTGTAACTCCAGAGTCTGCTGTTGGGGCCCGCGTGTGCTGACCCTTTGAGTTCTTATTTCGTTCAATATCCATGTGCACTTGAGGCGTCATGCCCTACCCTGTAATGTGGCAGCTTTAGCATTTTCCCCGGTTTCTGTAAGGATTCTTAAGAAACCTCATGTCTTCCTGTTGTCTCTCACCCTGACTTCTGTGTCCAGTAAACTCTGCCTCCTGCTCCCTGAGGCTGTTCTGTTCTCCACTCCCCATCCCAAGGACCGGTCACTTGCCTTTAGTCCCAAATTTCCACCGACACAAGCTCTTGTGAGTAGCTGCCATCCCCTACAGTCTGAGGAATAAAGGGGTCATGTGGAATAGGCAACAATGCGACATCGAATAAAGACACATCCACCCAAGGTTTCTCCCTGGCTTCCCTCTCCTCGGCACGTTGACAAGCTGCCTCTTTCTTTGAATCCAAAGAATCCTCTTCCCACCTACCTCTCTTCTCCACTTCCAAGGCTCCTGAACCCTTATCCCCCTCACCCACTGGAGAAGACTTTCTGCTAATTTGTTATATGAAATAATTCGGTTATTTTGTTGCAGAATCTTTCTTCCAGAAGATTCAGAGAAGCTAGATGTTTTTCTAAGCAAAATAGGCACCTACGCCTGGCCCAGTGGTCCCTATTTCCCTGCTTGTAGATTCAGGGCAGTATTTCTTTTGTTTTGTTTTGTTTTTTTAAATAACCACTCTGTTTCCTTTACATTAAACAAGAAATATACTTAAGGACCGCGAGAGCTACCAATACCCATCTAAAATTTTCCTTCTATAAGGCTTGGTTCTAAATTGTCATTGTCTTGTTAGACAACCTAGTTGGTTGGAAAAAAATAAAATTAAAAAATAAATAAATAAATGGAAAATAAAATAAATAAATAAATTGTCATAGTCTTTTTCTATGTCATTCCACTACTGAGACTCCTAAGGAATAATCCCAAGATAATCAACCAAGCGAACAAAAATTATGTTCAGGAAGATATTCGTTGTAGGGTTTTTATAGTAAATAGTAAAAATTTGAAAATAATCTAAAGGTCCAATAATGAGCAAATGGGTAAGTAAATGATTATATAGCTACTCATGGAATATTCTGTAGTCATTAAAAGGATAAAGGATTGCATAAAGACATAGCAACAAGGAAAATAATCGTGACATGGCGCATTTTAAAAGCAGGATGTCAACTTACATAGAAAATGGCAGCAGAGTGTGTTTGCAAATGTGTATATAGGAAAGTGCAAAGCATGGTAAAAGTTATGGATTGTTTTGTTGTTGTTGTTTCTTTACTTTGTACAACAAATTCTCTACAATAAAAAGTATGTTCATTCTATAATATTAGGTGTAAATGTACAAATTAAATTAATTAAAAATAAATGTAATTTTAACACACTGGTCATCCTGAGAATATGAAACTCTAAGTCAAAGAATTGAAATAAACGAAGTTACGTGTAACCTGAGCATCTCATATAAATCTCTATGAGACGCCTAAATATCTTGCTGTAAATTCACCTTTTATTAATTTCCGTGGTACCCATTTACCGGTCAGCGTGACTCTTCAGAATGTGGTCAAGAAAGCAGAAAAAGTGAAAGGTGAGAGGATTCCAGCAAGCACAATGAATGTCAAAGCCCACATGCTTTACTCACAGTCTCTTCCTACAAGCCAGTTTGGCTCATTCTTGCCATAATTCTAACAAGCTAGAATTTCTAGGCCACAGCATGTGAGAAGCAGGAAATTGAAAAGTGGATGGGGTTGCAAAAAAGTGACATTTGCCAGCCTAACAGTAAAGTCCAGAAGGTAGAGAAAACCACCACCCTAATGTGGACCAAAACATTTTGAAAATGATTTAACACCTGGGTGCCACGCATAACTATATTCCAGCATGTGCTACAGCAGTTTGCTCTAATAATGACATTGGAGTCCTCTGTAGCCAGATTCACCCTACTTGGGACACTATTTGGTCAGAGAAGCATGTGGAGCACACGTTGTAGAAAGAATTCCACTTAGTCTTATTTCTTTTCAAAATGTATTTTTGGTGCTTCTTTTGCCTTCAGGAAAAAACAAAACAAGAAAACAAACAGACTGGAAAAAAAAAAACCCATAACTACAAGGAATTGCTTACTTCTCCTTCACAGGCAATGAAAGGAGTTATACCTGCGCTTTTCTGGCAAAAAATGGCAATTTATAGAAGCAGTCTTCTCCTCAAATGTTCCTTATTTTGTTCTGTTGCTAAGGAAGCACTATGACAATGACTTTTCAATCTCGAAGCTTGCAATCTATCCCCTGGCCTCCTCGTCCAGACATTCCTCCACCACGCCAGTTTTCCTTGTAGACCTTGTCCCCCCACTCACTTATCGCAGACTTGAGGTACACCAGTCTGGGGGAATTACAATGGAGATATGTAAATGTCAGTTTCTATTATAGCTAACAAGAAACTCTTCCGCCAGGATCTCTGCAAGCGCTATAAGCCCTGAGAGATGCCAGGAAACCACAACAGTCGGGGCTGTTTGGAAAGTTTTCAGGTTGTTTGCCTTAGTGGATTGGTTCCAAGTGAGGCGCATGTTTTTCAAAAGCAAATGCCAAAGATAACAAAAAATGCAAAGGAGAGGAGAAAGGGAGACTTATCCAGGGTACAGGAGTGAACCAGGATAAGACTTACTAAACAGCAGACCGACCGTTCAAGGGCACTTCACTCTCCCCCAGCTTTAGAAGGACCCAGAAAGACTAAGGTTAAAAACAACCTACATAGTCACTCGGAAGACAGTGATTTGGGACGCAGAATGTGTTTTACATCTTCTTCATGGCACTTTGGGCATAGGTCACTGCGTTATTCTGTTATTTAAGCTGTTTACAGCTATATTTGAGTGGTCTTTGTTGACAATGTTGTTTGCAAGTAATTTTCTAAAAACATTCTGATTACTGTTCCCTGTCATTAGCTACTGTAATTTGTTTTCAGGGTTGATGGTCAACGCTGTAATTGCATTTAGAACACTGAATGGGTTTGCATGATCATTTGGTGCACTCCTGTGTTAAACTTATTGCTGTTTCTTGAACCCACTTTAGATTTAAAAGAGTATGCCATTTACATCTTTAAAGGAGATAATGGAAGATGATTATTTTTGTATTATTATAATTCAGCATTTACATAGCACTTACATTTCTAAAGGCACTACCATCATTTATGAATTATCCAGCTCTGTACCCTTGAGCTCTAGGCCATTTGGCTTCTTTCTGATTTCTAGATAAGCCAGGAGGCTGGGGAAGGGTATTTGGCTGGTGAGAGGTCCCTCCTTTCCTGTTAGGATCCCACCCTTTTTCCAGGACACCCCACCCAACTGGGATCTGCACAGGCTGGCTTCATTGCTTTGAAGTTTTGTGTTTGATGTTCTCTGGATATGTGTATAAAATTCATTCCAAAGTCACATATGGATTATTTTTGGATTATCTAACATTTGGGATTTTTCCTATTACTGTTCACTCCCGTTCATTCATTTACCCCTTCACTAAAGCCTGAATTGAGCCTATGCTCTGTGTCGGGCAATGAGTTAGGCTCTGGGCAGAGGAGAGTCTACAGTCTCATCCTGCAGATAATTGGGAACACAGCTAAGAATACTGTCCGATGAGATGTGTAATGCTCTCTGAAGAAAATACGATGGAAGAACCTGTGGAATTGTTTCTTCTTGGGACGCCAGGGGTGGTGTTTTTTGAGCTGGAACTTGGAAACTCCAGTTTTGTGTGTTTTGGGTGAGAGGTGCAGGGGGAAGAGTAAAGAAGAGAAGGAGATAAACAGCTTAATTCCAGGGAGACAAAACAACATGGAAAATAGGAACTCAGGAAGCAGTTAGTCACTTATTTGCCCTGATTAGAGAGTTTGTTGTAAGGAATGATGGCAAATGAGGCTGGAAAAGTGGTTTGGAGGAAGGTTCTGGATGGTCTGGAATTGTCTACTGTACGAGGTAAACTTCTGCATTAAGCAATGACTCCCCAGTTGGACCGTAAACAGTTGGAAGTAGCCAGAAATATAGAAAAAGTGATGAGTATCAGTGCATATGCTGAATGGGAGAAAGTTACAGAGAGGTTAATTATGTGGATGAGAAACTGAGGACCAATAAGAAGAGAACCAAACCAAGGCCAAGAGAATGGATATTAGGCAGGAAAATTGGTAATTAACCAAGGGATAAATTATTTAATATATTGAGGAATGGTGAAACCAACGAGATTGACTGAGGAGAGTTTTCTGATTTTATGTCAATGGATAAATCATATCTTAAAGAGCATAGTCTTTATGTATTCGATTATTTGTAGATGATTAAAGGGTTCACTACTCTGTGAATGTCAGATCTTAATTTGCTCATGGATTCCTCTGTCTCCAGTCCCTTCTGGCTTTTTCCCCCTCCCTGTACTCCATTCCAGACTGCTGCCAAGCTCCACTTCATGTCACCTTCCACAGGAAATCCAATCTTACCAATGATACCATGATTTTCGCAGTTGATGGAGACATGTAGGATGTTGGGAGTGTGGGTCGCATCATAACCTTTGACCATTTCTCTCTCCTCAGCATCACCTGCTTATAAAGCTTCCCCCCAACTCCAAAAACTCCTCCTCGTGACAAGTGGCCCTCCCCACCTGCTCTTAGCCATGGACACTGCAGACCTGGCCCTGATCTACAATCTTGTCATATAAGGATATGAAATACAATCATAAAGTAGGGGCAACTACCATTCACTAAGCATCTCCTGGGTGCCAGATCCCAGACTAAGAGCTTACCAGCGTTATCTCCTCCATCTCTCCAACTCTGTGAGGCAGGTATTATGCCATTTTATGGACAAGGAAAGAGAGGTACAGAGAAATGAAGTGACATGCCTGAAGTAATTCAGATCGTAATAGGCAAAACTATGGGTCACCAACATGTGGTGTCTTAACAAAGTATCATGTCAAAATTGTTTTCAGCTACTCAATGCAGAAGACACATTGTCCCAGGCATCCTATGGATAAGGATGAAATAGTCCTCAGCACAATTTTAAACATAGAAATCTCAGTTATTCAGAATGAAATATCAAAGAATGAGGAATCGAGGAATGTCCCTGATAATTAAAATGATGGTTCTTCAAACGCTGAGCCTTTTAAGTGCTTACCCTTTTTGGTGAAAATCTTTCCAAAAGGTACTGGTCACTTTTGTGCATCAGTTAATAGATCAGCATGAACTTAATCTGACTGCTTCTAGAAGGTTTGTTTTCGAGACGCTGGAAGCATTTGTTATTGTACCGAGTGTATTAGTGAGGCCACCACGGGTCAGTACCTGTACAGTGGTAGGTGGTTCTTACATGGGTTTTCACTAAAGGCCACCCCCTCCCACCATTATGGGATGAATTTTGTTCCCCCATCCTCAAATTTCCATGTTGAAGTTCAGTATCTTAGAATGTGACCTTATTTGAAGATAGGATCATTATCCTACATGGAGGTGACCACGTTAAAATGAGGTCATTAGGATGAGCTGTAATATAATCTGACTGGTGTCCTTTTAAAGGGAAAAATTTGGACACAGGGACACACACAGAGAGAAGGGATGTGAAGAGACACAGGGAGAAGATGGGTATCTACAAGCCAACGAGAGAGGCCTGAACAGATCTTTCCCTCTTGGCCCTCAGAAGGAACCAAACCTCCCCACGCCCTGTGTTTGGACTCCCAGCCTGCGGAAGTGTGAGACAATACATTTCTGTTGTTTAAGCCACTAGTACGTGGTACTTTGTTACACCAGCTCTAGCAAATTAATGCACACTCTCAATAGTTTGATCATTGGAATTCTTCTCCCTTCCCCGTGTTCATCAACATGAATAAGAACCAATAGAATCAATAGTGCTTTGATGAGCTTCCAACAGTCGGAAGGTACTAGATAGTGAGCTAGCCTGAAAGAGTGTCCTTTGAATTGTACTGCTCAAATGATTGCATGTATAAGAACAAGTACTTGAACATTACTTTTGCTGGATCAAAAATACAAAAGGAATGAGTGACTTCAGAGGTTGTTGCAACTTTTGAGCCTGTGCTGCGCTTTAGCAGGTGCCGATTCTAACACGGATGGGCTCTCCTGTAAGATTACTCGAGAACACCAGTAGTATTCCAAACAGGGTTTAAAATAAGTGTATGCAGCTTCTTGCTGAAGATGTGTGAAGAAACTGGCACCCGAGTCAGCAGTCTCCTTGTCCGTTCCTTTTTTAAAGCAATTTTCAAGACAAGTTCAAACATAACTCTCACAGTTGGTTACTAGAGGAGTTAATGACTCCAAGCTCAAAAGGAATGACTTTTTTGAATTATCCATTTGACAAAAGTCTCCCTAAGGTGACACCTTTTACCCCCTGCCTGCTCCCTTAGATGAAGCTAGCGACCGTGTATTAATTAGTTGAAGTCAAATCTCAGGAAGCACTAACACTTTTCTTTTTACGCACACTAAATTCACGTAGGAAGGCAAGTCATTCTAAATTACCTGGAAGTTTCTTGTTAGGTGCACGGAAAGTTTCCTGGCAAATATTTTCTGCAAGCTACCCAAAGTAAGGACCTTTCATCTCAGTGGGACTGACTCTCTATGGAGGCAGTTGGTTGCCTACATGAAATGGTTAGGGAGTTAACAGGAATGTGTCCCTCTCCAAAGCATTTCCTTCACTGGCTTGTTGCAAATGCCTGAATTTCATACCAAATACATCAGTTTTATTGTTAATCATTGCCTTCACTTCTGCACTAAAATGTACAGCCCCAGAAGAACTAACCTGAGGGTCATAGTGCATAATACATGGGGCCCAGTGCAAAATCAGCATGAGGCGCCCTTCATTCAAAAAGCAGGAGAAAGGTGTTATTAAAGGTACTAAAATATAATAAAGCCTTTTTCTCTCTTCTATGATCTCTCTGCCTCTTGAATTGTCATGATACTTTTTATGTTTTTTTCTTTGCTATTAAATATTTGATTCATTCTAAGTAAAAGGAAACTTAAAATTTTAAATTATTGGCATGAATTTTACTGTTAATCTTTATATGAGGCAATGAAAGTTTTTTTTTTTTTTTTTGAGACAGAGTCTCACTTTATTGCCCAGGCTAGAGTGAGTGCCGTGGCATCAGCCTAGCTCACAGCAACCTCAAACTCCTGGGCTCAAGCAATCCTGCTGCCTCAGCCTCCCAAGCAACTGGGACTACAGGCATGCGCCACCATGCCAGGCTAATTTTTTTCTATATATATTAGTTGGCCAATTAATTTCTTTCTATTTATAGTAGAGACGGGTCTCACTCTTGCTCAGGCTGGTCTCGAACTCCTGAGCTCAAATGATCCGCCCACCTCGGCCTCTCAGAGAGCTAGGATTACAGGCATGAGCCACCGCGCCCAGCCAGGCAATGAAAGTTTTAAGTGGCATTTAACTCATTGGTAGAATTACCAAAATTACACAATTCGGATTTCCTAGCTCTTACATGCATGAGTATTTTGTTCTTACCAGAAGAGCAGAAACTGCATAAAACGATCTCACCTGCTCACCTGTTTTTATTTATTTCACATCTTAACACCCACACTGTCTACTTTCATCTCACGAATGAGTTAAGGAAGGTCTGAAAGGAAGGTCCTATCTTTCCTTTTCCTTCCATGTCATCGTTTTCAGCTTATGGGGACTGGCTAACACCCGGGAGGAAAATGAATAAGAAAGGGTAGGATAGGACAGGATTTCTTGGTCATTCATGTTTCTTTAAACACCATTGCTTTCTTTCTCTGCTTGGAGCAGGTTCTGGTTTAAAGGGAAAAGATGGTCTTTGAGGGCTTTTAGACTCCTTCTCACTCAGTTATAGACATAACATACTTCCCTTGTACTCATGCTGAGTCTTGCTGAACTCCCAGGCACGGGGGTCCACTATGGCTCTGTGCCCATGGGGTGCTGCAAATAGTCTATGTGAATGGTGCAGCCAGGAATGGCTGGAGCCACACATATTGCTCTTATATTGTCTGGGCTCCCTGGTACCACAATGTGCCATGAGAATTCCACATGTGGTATTCCCAGAATACCACAATTGTCTGGGCTCCCTGGTACCACAATGTGCCATGAGAATTTCAGTCATTTTTCTACCTAGATGAAAACTCCCATGTTCACCTAAGCATATTAAGGTCTCTTATTTAGTCAATAACATGTTATTCTTCTCTCTTAGCTCGCCATTCCTATCACCCCTCACTTCCTGGCCCCTATTACCTTCCACGTGCTCCCTTTGTCTTTCATTATCTTCTTTGCTCTCTCAGTAGCTCTCAAGGATGCTATGCACATTTGCCTTGTTTTGTTTGCTGTTATGTGTTGAATTGTTTAACCACCCTCCCCAAAAAGATAAGTTGGAGTCCTGCCCTCCAGTACCTTAGTACCTAGGACCTTATTTGGAGGTAAGGTCTTTACAGAAGTAATCAGGTTATTTTTATTTTATTTTATTTTTTTGAGACAGATTATCGCTTAGTTGCCCAGGCTAGAGTGAGTGCCGTGGCGTCAGCCTAGCTCACAGCAACCTCAAACTCCTGGGCTCAAGCGATCCTGCTGCCTCAGCCTCCCGAGTAGCTGGGACTACAGGCATGTGCCACCATGCCCGGCTAATTTTTTCTATATGTTAGTTGGCCAATTAATTTCTTTCTATTTATAGTAGAGACGGGGTCTCTCTCTTGCTCAGGCCTCCCAAAGTGCTAGGATTATAGGCATGAGCCACCGCACCTGGCATAGTAATCAGGTTATAATGAGGTTATTAGGCTATTAGGTGCAATATGATTGGTGTCCTTATAAAAAGAGGAAATATGGACATAGAAAGAGATACATATAAATTGAAGATAATGTTGTATTAGTCAAGTTGGCTGCCATAACAAAATACCATAGACTGGGTGGCTTAAACAACAGAAATTTATTTTCTCATGGTTTTGGAGGCTTGGAAGTCCAAGGTCAAGGTGTCTGCTGATTCAGTTCTTGGTGAGCCCTTGCTTCCTGGGTTGTAGGCAACAACCTTCTTGCAGTGTCCTCAAATGGCACAGAGAAAGGGCATGCTTTCTAGTGTCTCTTCTTAGAAGGACCCTAATCTCATCATGAGGGCTCCACCTCCATGATCTCAGGTAAACCTAATTATCTCCCAGAGGCCCCATCTCCAAATACTATCGCATTGAGAGTTAGGGCTTCAACATATGAATTTTGGAGGAACAAAATTCAGTTCATTGCAAATGTAAAAAGACATAGGGAGAAGATGGCCATTTACAAGCCAAGAAGAGTGAACTGGAACAGATTCCCTCATAGTCCTTAGAAGGAACCAACCCTGCTGACACCTTGATTTGGACTTCAAGCCTCCAGACTGTAAGACGGTAAGTTTCTGTTGATTAAACCACCCATTTTTGGTTCATAGGACACTATCAAGAAAGTGAAAAGATGATCTGCAGAATAGGAAAACATATTTGCAAATCATGTATGTGACTACTTAGGGTCAGTATCTAGCACAACACACCTTAAATCCCAACAACAAAAGGTAAACAACCCAGTTAAAAAACGAGCAAAGGACCTAAATAGATGTTTCTCCAAAGAATAAATACAATGGCCAACAAATACATGTAAAGATAGTCAATATCATTGGTGATTAGGGAAATGCAAATCAAAACCATGATGAGATACCACCTCAAACCTGCTAGTATGGCTATAAAATAAAAAGAAGATAATAAGCGTTAGGGAAGATGTGGAGAAATTAGAACCTCAAACCTTATATTAGTAAGAATGTAAAATGATGCAGCCATTGTAAGAAATAGTTTGGCAGGTTTTTTTTTTTTTTTTTTTTTTAAAACCAAATGTCCATCAACTGATGAATACAAAAACAAAATGTGGTATATCTATACAATAGAATATGCATACAAAGGAATTAATTACTGATACTTGCTATACCATGGCTGATCCTTGGAAACATTATGCTACATGAAAAAAGCCAGACACAAAAGGTCACCTATTGTATGATTCCATTTAAGTAAAATGGCCAGAATAAAGACATCTATAGAGACAGAAGTAGAATAGTGGTTGTTAGGGGAGAGGGAATGTTGGTGTGACTGTAGTAGGTATGGGGTTTCTTTTGAGGATGATGAAAATGTTCTGAAATTAGATGGCGGTGATGGTTGTACAATCTTGTGAATATACTAAAAACCACTGAATTGTACACAAGGGGGAATTGTATGGTCTGTGAATTATATATCTCTAAAAATACTTAGGTCCCTCAAATAAGGAAAGATGAAAACAAAATGAGATGTACTTCACTTATTAGGAAGTGTTTTCGACGAACAAAAAGTTTGTTCCTAGCCATTAATATCTGTACACATCAAAAAATCATTTTAAAGCTCCAAACATGACTCTCAACATGACTGAAAATAGTTGCCACATATACTGATAATATGTTTATATGGAAACAGTTGGAGAAAGTCTTTAAGTTATTTTATAGAAAAGAAATTTAATTTTGCTCTGGACTAAAACTTTCTCAAAATAATTGAGAATTAACACTAACAAGATTGAAGATAGATTTTTTTCTAAGTCAGGAAATTCTGATAAGATTAGTAGATATTGAAAATGCAGAGGGTTTGATTTTAATTTTAAGAAAGATGGTTGGGTTCACTGGGCCATGAGGATTATCTAGTTCCTGACCACCCAATTTGAATTTCTGTTAACTGAAAAATGTGATGCAAATGGGTAATATTGAAAATCTATCACCTTGGTCTTTATTCTAGTTAGGGAGGACTAGAATAACAATCGGCACAAAAATCCCTATAATTGCCCCAGATTTCAACAACCATGTTTCATATAGACATAGCCACAGACATTGAACAGGGTCTAGTGATAGGACTTTATGGTCACACTTGAACTTTCACTTTGACTCTACTGCTGATAAAAGACTTTGGGCATGTTTCTTAATTTCTTTGAACATGAGTTTTCCTATTTATAAAATGAGCAAAATAACATCTCCCTTGCAAGGAATTTGCCAATATTCAGCAAAATAAATTTAAGGTGCCTGACGGATAGTAGGTGTTCATTAAATGGGGACTGTATTGAAGATGGTGGTGGCAGTGGTGATGATGATGATGAATGATATGAAGATGCTAAATGAGAGAACTTCTTGCAGAATCAGTACAGGGCTAGACATGAAGTAGACTCTAAGTAAATGCAGGTTAGTTGATCAGTTATTTCCTACTGGAAAAAAAAGCACACAAATAAAAAACATTCGTCTTTTGATTTGTTGTCTCTTCTCAAGTGACTGTTCTATCCCAAGGCTTTAACATGTTCTTTTCTGAGCAGTAAATGTGCCTTTTCCATTCATTAATATTAGCGAAGTTAGGCTACTCTATGACATTATTTTCTTTTGATTGTATTTTCCCCATCTAAGAAAGTTTACTCAATCTGTATCATGCCAAACTGCATAATCTGGAAGAACGGACTACCACTCCAGCTGGGAAGGCCTAACTGGGCTTCGGCCATTCCTAGGCAAGTTGTAGTCTTTGTTTAAAATTATTATTGTAAATGGCCAAATGTCTTTTGTTCCCAGATTGATAGTCTCTCCATGGTGCCTGAAACCTTCATGTTATTTTCGCTTTTACACTAAATTTCACCAAATTAAAAAAACTAAAAACAAAAACAAAAAACCCAGCATACTCTCAATTTCAGAAGTAAAACCTCCTGTGAGTTTTCTAATTCTTTGCTGCAGAGGCCTCAGCTTGTGGAAATAAATCTCGGCACATCGGTGCTAGTTATCTTCGGCCCATCCATCTAGCCATCTGCTTTCACTGGCAAAAGGAAATAATATTTGGTTATTGTTCATTTATTTGTTTCAGAGGAGCTTTGTCATGTCCTAGTTTAAACCACAGGTATTAACATTTCTCCCGTAAACAATGCAATATTTTTGGGCCAAATCAGTTTCAGACATTGGGGTATTACAGCAGATTAAATTAAGGACAACAGGTTCAACCTAATATTGTGTACACCCTTGCCAAATCATAAATTACTACAAACTCTAAAAGCAAAAAAGTAAGCTAAGGTCAAAGCATAAAATAGAAGTGTTGTTTCTGCCATAAGGTGTTTAATCAAATAAAAAGTTTAAAACCTATTCAGCTAAATCTCAGATGCTCTCTGGTAATTAACTGAGCTATGCTGCAAGCCTGAAGTAACCTAAAAATTTTACTTTTGCCTCCTCCAAGATAAAAATCAGAATCTATCGTAGGTAACAAAGAAAAAATAATGTCTTGGTTTCCAGGGCTCACTTTTCCTCGGTCACCCTCTCAACCTCCAAGTTCTGAAATAGCTGAAAGTCAGAAAAACGCTAATGCCCATCCCAAGAGCAAATTTATTTATAGTTTGTAAAATTAAGCCTCTGAAAACCTGCAGCTGATTGCAATTCCAGGAAGGTTTCTGAGGAAGAGACAGTCTAGCAGATCAATTGAGGAGGCTGCTCTTGACATCACGACAGAGCCCACAGTCAGCCCAGTGCCCTGCCCCAGCAAGGGGCATTTTGTGAGCAAGGATACTGATTGCCCTGGCATATTAACTCCTCTCCCTAGCTTCCTCTCAACAGCCTGTTATTGATTTATTGTCTGTATGTTTGTCTAAACCCTAAAGCTATTTATCTTTTCACCAGGGTAACAAGTTCTGTATGTATCTCATCTACTACATAAAATAGAACTTCTTTTTATTTTTCCCTTAAACTAGCTCCTTTAAGCTTCAAAAAGATTCTGAGATTTGGGGAACAAGTTCTTACACAGATTCTCTGTACCTTTCATGATTTCACGGACTTTCATCAGTCCTTCTCAGCTTTAGTCTTTTATCGCCAATCCTTTCATCCCAGCAAGCATCAAGGAAGAGATTGGAGAAGAGACGGTGAACTGGGGAGGTGGAGTTTAGGGGGGAGAGAAAGACATTTAATGTGGGGGGAGAAGGATGAAGGCTCGGAAGGATTGGCCATTGCACACGAAAAGGCTTCTGGTAAAAGGCCAGTGATAACTTGGAAGAAAGTTCTTCACATTAATTTATTTGGACTCTTCAAGTTGTATGTACTTGGGGAAAAGAGATACAGGTTCAATCTATTGCTACACATGCTGACAGGATTAAAAACAAAGCCTTGCTGTACTCAAGACTTCCTAAGTCACATATATTAAAATCTCGTGGACAAAACAGGTCACCACATTTGTATGAGTCCATTTACAGGGAATATCCAGAATAGGCTACTCTACAGAGACAGAGAGCAGATGAGTGGTTGCCAGGGGCTGGGGACCTGGGGGGGGGGCTACTTAGTTGGTTTGGGGTTTCCTTTTAGAGCGATGAAAATAGAGGGACGTTTAACCCAGATTTAGAGGATCATGGAAGGTCCCCTACAAAAAGTAACATTTAAATGAAATTTAGAGGCGCCATTCACTCTACAAATGTGTAGTAGGTGCCTAGAATGTAGCAGTCGTTGATACAGCCCTAGGGACACAGCATGGAAGAGAACAAAGTCCTGCCCTCATAAACCTTATATCCCTTTTATCAGGAGACAAAGTAAATAAATAAATATTACCCTGTAAGTGATAAATGCCATGGAGAAAAATAATATAGGAAGGACCAGCAGACAGTTTTATGGGGGAGGAAGGGTGCAAATGCTGCTTCGTATTATTGGGTCAAGGATTCCCACTGGTAAACTGATATTCGGGGGGGAAAAAAAAAACTTAGCAAGGGAGGGAGGCAGGTTGCTATCTAGAGAAGCAACAATCCAGCAGGCCAGTAATAGCAAGTGCGAAGCTCTAGATGCAGAAGAATTCTTGGTGGGGTCAAAGAATAACAAGGAAAATGGTGGGCCTGCCCTGGAGCATTGTGAAGTGGGGAGACAGAGTGGGGGGAGGCGGAGGGAGAGAGGCAGGAATGGGAAGGCTGCATGTGGCCTTGTTGTCTGAGATAGGAAGACTGCACGATTTTGTGCAGAGCAGTGATTTTAAAAGGACTCCTTTAGATGCTGTGCTGAGAAAACAGACCATAAAGGCATAAGTAAAGAGACAAGAAGATGAGTTAGGACCCTGTTGCATTTAGCCAGGCAAGAGACAAGGGTGGCTCGGGCCAGAGATGGAAGCAGTAAGAAATGGCTAGATCCTGGACAGATGTTCTTGAAAGGTGAAGTCAATAGTTTTGCCGACAGATTGCATGTGGGTAATGAGAGATGGGAAGATGATAGCAAGGTTTTTGGCCTGATGGAATGGAAGAGTGGAGTCGCCCCTTGCTGAGACAGGGAAGCCTGCAGGAAGAACACGTTTGCCGGGTGGGAATCAGGAATTAAGGTTCTGAAGGCGTTATATTTGAGTTGCCTAGGAGACATGCCAGGGGTGATGCTAAATAAGAAGCAGGCATTCAGGTAGAAGTCCGGACTGGAGAGGTAATTTCGGGAGACATCGGCGAGCAAATGGTATTTAAGCCATAAAAGGAGTGAGATCACCTAGAAGTGAGTTACCCCACGTTTGAAAATCAATTGAAACCAGACAGCCCCAAGTCTTACACGAAGCAGATCGTTTATGTGGGGAGGGAAGACGTCCTAACAGAGGTTGGAAGCCCAGCAAGCAATTATATATATGCCAGATCCAGCTTTTACCAGACATCTTAAAATGGTTCAAGAAATAAAGTCAACACATATGTACAGACTGGAAAGACGGCATTTTCCCAAAGACAGGGAGGAGCTGATTTAGTAGGGAGAGGGTGACAGTCACCCATCACAGCTTGCTGGTGACACAACCTTGCCTGCTCTACAATTCCAGGGAAATTGGGAGCTTACCACGAACAGTATCCTAGCTCAAGAAAGCCAGAAGCGTAGAATGGGTTGCCTATGAGTTTATTCCATCTTGTTTCATTTCACTTTATTATTCTGAATAAACACTTGTATTGGTAGTAAGACAGCTGAAGAAACTTTCCAGAATAAATAGCATGAAAAATATTAACCAACAAGATCATTTCTTTTTCACAAGACCCTTTCTTTGCAACCAGCAGGATGGTAAGGAATAGAGCAGTTTTTGCTGCTGGAAGGACTGGTTGTTATACAGAGCTCAATACTGGCTTAAAACTAAGCTATCAAAGGCCTAAAATGCCCCTGTCTTCCTCTTGCTGGCAGAGGTACGAGAAGCCCCCTAGGACAGGGGTCCCCTCTAATGGTCAACATGCATTTGCAGCACCATGCTAATGCAGAGAAGAAATATTGCTGCCTGTTCTCATAAAATGTTGAAGTAAACAGCTCTTTATGGTCACCCTACAGGTTATTGTTGGGTTGTTTGTCTTACTAATTTTTCCCTGGCTAGCACTCACTCAGACTCCCCATTGTTGACCCAGAACTCCCACATTTACTGGTAACCTTATTAAAATTAGACTCTGCATTTCATAATCTATGATGGTAACACTTTGTTCAATTTACTGACACACATAACCTGACCAAAATTACTTGAGCAGAAAGCTCTGTAAGAACTATTGATTGCTTTTATTCCTTTCCTGGGGCAAAATGCTTCCACTTCCTATAAGACAAGATCCTTCTCTTCAGAACCAGATCTGTTTCCCAGCAAAACCAACACACACTCTTTTGACTATTGTTGCCAGCTGTTAAAGGATACTAATGACAGTTCTTTTCTGGCACAGCCAACCACCCAAATAGAAGGATTTGGAGGCCTCTGCCTGGCATGATTTAAGGACAGTTGGAGAGGTCTCCATGCAGAAATCTCGCCTGGACCACCTGAGCCCTGCTGCCTGAAACTCTACCACGAGTCAATTGTTTCTTTACATTAAGCGTTGCCTTCTGCAAAGCATTCTACAAAAGGGTGTCGTATTTAAGTCAGTTTGGTGGCCAGGAGAGTAGAAAAGGGAAGCTACAGAAAGAGAGAAAGAAGAAGAGAGTTGAAATAAAGGTGGTAACATGAAACTTCGTGTGATGACAGTTTTATTAAGGACAGGATTGCAACATTGGTGCAACCAGAGTAGGTAACAATTACAAGACAATGATTCCAGTATGGCTCAAACCCACAAGCACATGCCTAATGTGGTCTCATTATTTATTTATATGAAAGCTTAATAAATAAGTGCAGATTCAACCTGATTTGTAAGTGGCCTACTAATTCAATACAAATGATGGGTTTCTTTAAGACAGTGATTTTCAACTGTGGGCAGTTTTGCTCCATTCTCTCAGAAGTTATGGCAATATCTGGAGACATTTTTGGTTGTCACGACTGGGGAGTAGGGGAGAGGGCCTACTGGCATCGAGTGACTAGAGCTCAGGGATGCTGCTAAATATCCTAAAATACAATGCACAGGACAGCCCCAAAAGTATTATCCAGCCCCAAATGTTAACTGTGCTGCAGTTGGGAAACCCTGCTTTAGGATTACAGGTGAGTAGCCAGGCTTGTAGAAACAATAGAACCATAATGTAGCAATTCCTAGTTATACTTTGCATGGGAACATAATTACATGCATATAAACCATGAATGTGCAACATGGCCCTTGCTTCTTGCTCATCTTCAGAAATTCCGCCTTACGTCCAACCCCACAGTCTGCTGTTGGGAGTGTTGGTTTCTGCTGCCGACATTCGATCCAGGCACTGCCATCTCAGGGGCCAGAAGGCGCAGGCTGGGAATCTTCACCAAGTCACACGAAGAGTTTCTGGGTCCCTGTTAGAGTGCCACCTCCAATCAGCAAGTTCCCTGGCAGAAAATCTTCTGTAAATAAATGGTTCAATGGATGGATCTTGTTGAGTGGCAAAAATGCCTTAGTTCCCAGCTTCCAGTTGTCCCAGCCAAATGAACAGCAGACAGATGTCATGTGAGGCATCTCCCCCACCCCACCCTGGAATCCTCTGTATTTCTTTTCCCTCCAGTGAGTGTTAATTCCCTCTGACCTCCCCTCCACCACAGTATGCACTCTCCAGCCTTCATCTATTCTTATTCTTCTCCATCACACTCCCTCCTTCTCCACGAGCAAGGACAGGTGACTATGAGCTGGTAGAGAAGGAAGGGGCTGCCATCAGGTGCTTCGGTTTATTGATTGATATACTTTTTATCACAACTCATCCATACTCAACAATGACCGCATAGAGCATTTGTGGCATAAAAGGGTTTCTCCATTCCTCCCTCCACTTGGGCAAAGCCACTCCATACTTCAGAAGCTACAGAGAGGTCTTGAGCGAGGGCAAATAGAGTCCTGAAATTTCACTCAGCCTATTGCTTTGTCTGAAGGCAAATCTGCTTTAGTCTTGCAAACTCATCTGGGAAAGGGGAGAGGCGTTATAATAGGTGCACGCTCAGAAAGAACTCAACACAGTCAGCCGCTATGACCCAGGCACTCCCTGACTTAGGAAGGACGCGCCAACTTGGCTGAGTCCCTGGAAACCTGAGCTGGGAGCAGAAGAAATTTTTTCAATCTTTTCTAAATCCAAACCCATACTACCCTTAGAAGAATAGCCTCTGCTGACAGTCCTCTCCCTGCAGGCTTTCCTCTGGTTTCTGACTCTCAAGCAACCAGTCAGTTCTTCCTCTTAGCGCCAAGACTCCAAGACCCATATTTTATATTTTCTCGAAAATATCTACTGGAACCTACTTAAACATTGGAAGGCTCCTTTTCTTTTAGTACCGGAAGTTCTCTAATATAGCATCAAAGAACACTCTTTTCACCATCCTATATTATTTCTGACTCTGATTACAAAGTCTCTGATAATATGCGCCTCTGGAATGCACCCTCTTGGCTAATGGAAGTGTCACTTTGTAGCAGCCCTGATCCCTGTTCAGGAGACTCTGGTTTTAACCTGATTGGAACCTGACTAGTATCTATAGGATAAAAGAGAAATGTTGCTGAGTAGTGAAGAGAATATGTCCAGACCTCCAGCCAGAGGCAGAAAAAGAAGGAGGACAGGAGGGACCTGAACTAATCTTCATTCTTACAGCAGAGATACAGAGGCTGCAAAATATCTCCTGCATAACGACTGAATCATGGCTCACTACTGTTCGTGCTCCTTCCACAAGGCACCCAGAGAAGAGGGAGGGTGGGCTGGGGGGAGTTCTTCTCTTCATCCAGCCTTTATTCTTTCAGCCAAGTTGTGACAAGCCACTGATTTCTACTCTATAAATTATTTAAAATTCCACCTTCACATTGGGATTGGAAAATCAATCTCCCTGATTAAAAAGTGACCAGCTTTATGTTTCTAAACGTCTCTTTCATCTTTTAATTATGTCTGGTTACAGACAGCGTGAGTCTCAAAGAAGCAGGGAGAGCTCTACCCTGTGCTAACTGAACTCAAAAGATCCATAAGTCCACTAGCCCCTTTTACTTAATCATCTGCCGTTGTTGCTGTCAGGGAGGACTGCTTTCACAAATCTTCCCAGGCCACTAGGACCCTCTCATGAACACGCTTCTATCCCAAGGTCGCATGTAAAGTCTCGTCCTTTCTAATTTCTCCACCTAAAATAACCGGAGACTTTGCTGGCGTAAATGTCAGCTTCATAAAAAGATGTGAGGCAGGCGAGTGTTTGTGTACAGGCCTGAGAATTCAACCAAAACCCACCATCATAAATAGAGCCAGCCGGGCCAGGGTAACCCAGTCAACGTATACATTTGCAAATCGACTCCCGGTGCCAAGATTTTTGGAAGAGGAATTACAGTCACTTCAACCACCCAATTCTTCATAGAAAACAACTGCTCCCCTCTAGTGAGCTAGATGAAAAACAGCCTCCAGAAGGCTTTCAAATGTAAGCAACAGATGACTGAGTGCAAAACAAGGAGAGGGGGATCCAGGTAGGCCTTACAGTGATTCTTGGAGAAGTCATTTATTATGTGCGTTGTTTGAAAATGCGGAGAAGTAGGCGATAATGTGGCTCAAGAAACTGAAGCATTTCAAAACCCCAAACGCAGACACGTGGCCAGCTATTCTTAGCTTTCCATCCTGAGGACCAGCGGCAGAAATCCCGGCTTACGAACTGGCCGTCTTAAACACTGTAAATCACTGTTTTAAAATATTCTTGCCATGATATGAATTGGACTGTACATTTCACAGCCCCCCTTCCCAAGTGGCTAATGGAGAAAAGTCTAGTCTAAACAGAGACCGGAGTGCAGGCTCCAGGGAGACACCTCAGAGTGGAAGCAACAGATTCTGACCTCCTCCCTTGGAAGTCTTTGCACCCCAGGGATGCTTGGGCATGCAGAACACGAGTGACTCTGAAGCACCACGGTAGATGATCACAGGCAGGAGGAGAGATTTTCTGGGAAGGTTCTGCAGTAGCAAATGACTTTAGGAGTTAACCCTGGCTTTGGCCTAGCAAGCTCAGTGGGCTTTCCTTGACAGCACCCACCGGAGGTGGGGTGTCCCGTGGTCTTGCCCACTATGTGCTTATGGTAACGTGAGTCTGTAGAACTCTTGCTTTTAAAGGGCAATCTCCTTATCTATTCTGTGTTTCACCAACGGCACTTGAATCTCTGGGAAATAATGAAAACTTGTATTCCCCAAAACTATTCTAAGAAAGATCATTGAACTCATATTCTCTGTAAGGCTGGATACATTTTTCTAATCTCAGCACTAGATGCCTCAAAAATCCAACCTGGAACTAATTTAGATGCTCCAGACAAGCCGATATGGCATTGTAATGGCCTGATTGATGTCCCTTAGAAAATCGACTTTAAAGTGTTGTGTATTTATGTACTCGAAATTTTATTTTAAATCTTTTTTGTCTGGCCCAGGAGTGCTGGCCCATGCCTGTAATCCTAGCACTCTGGAAGGCCAAGGCAGGAGGATTGCTTGAGGTCAGGAGTTCAAGATCAGCCTGAACAAGAGTGAGAACCGTGTCTTAACTAAAAACAGAAAAAATTAGCCAGGCATGGTGATGCGTGCCTGTAACCCCAGCTACTCAGGAGGCTGAGGCAGAAGGATCACTCGATCCCAAGAGTGTGAGGTTGCAGTGAGCTATGATGACACCACTGCACTCCAGCCCACAGTGAGACTCTATCTGCAAAACAAAATAAAATAAACTCTCTTTTGTCTGAATCCCTATAATCTTCTCTGGAGAACACACAATGTACCCATTTTTGGCCTGATCTAATTTAAATACATAGACAGGAAAAGCGAATCAAGATAAACCATCAAACATTCATTAGGCATCTACATGGGCCAAGTGATAAGGAAAGCATAGGGATAAATATATATTATATACACAGAGAGGACAAGGTATAGATTAATAGATAGAGTTTCAGAGAGAGAGTTTGAAATCAAGAGAAACATACTAACATAACTAATTCAATACAAGTTGGAGTAAAATAAATTCCAAAAGAGAGAGACACTGAGTTGTGCAAAAAGATAAGTTTGCTTTTAGGTATATTGATTGTGAATTTTCTGGGAGGTGGAAATGAGGGTGCACATCGGTTTTCATTAGCCTAGAAGCAATAATTAGAGCCCTGAAAGTAGATGAGATACCCCCAAGGGGGAGAAAAAGGAAACACAAAGACACAATCAGCAATAATACTGGAGAAAGTAGATGAGAATTATAAAATCATAAGCTCAAAGAAGTCCCAGTAAAAGAGGGTAATCAAAAAAGATATTCAAAAGGGTCACATGCTGCAGATAGCTCAGGAAACGCCGACAGAGAACAGTCACTGGGTGGTGGGTCCTTCGGAGCAAGACCTGTGCCCAGCACAATCCGGAATAAATGAAGGAAGGGTACTGCCTGGCCTTAGCACACAGAGGACTTCCAACATGGTCAGGAGGACAACACCACACGAAAGAACGGTATTAAACCGCAGTGCTCAATTCTAAATTGCATGATGCCAATTAGAGTCGCTGGGGCATTTTGTGACGGTCTTCAGTGCTGGCTGCTGAGGGGACTTTGACCCCAGAGGGAGCAGAGGCAAATACTGTCCAGATCGCTGCAGTAAGAGCAGCATTGGGGCTACGGTTGGGTTTTTCATTTTGCTATTTTTTTTAATAGCATCGATGTAGCATCATTGCTTAAGGTAGATAATGATGAAAGAATGGTTTCCAAACACTGCTCCCGCATTCACAAATGTATCCGTGAATGGGAGATGCAACTGGAAAATATCACACTCCAGCTCTGTGGGTGAAAGCTACAAACACGTGAAAAATGCATGAACTCCTCATTTCACTGTCTCCTCTGGCCTTTCTACTTTCTCTGCAGGGCCTCACAGCCAAAGCCTCTCTTATCATCTGAGGGGGCTGCCAAGGGAAATGATTGCCAAATGGTCTTTTAAACTAAGAATGGAAACGACCTGATGCTTCAGACACCTCTTTAACTTCAGAGGCACTGTTTTTTTTTTTTTTTTTTTTAATATCCCCTGCCACAGTGTACATAGGCATGGCTGGATCTGAAGTGTTATTTGGGTGTTTAAAAAAAAAAATGTGTCAGTGTTTCTTAGCTCTATTTGCAGCACCGCAGAACTAGTAATCCAGGAGCTCAGAAAAGAATGGTGGTTTATTAGCACCAGCAAATAATTACAGAAGTTGCAGTGTAAAGGGAAAAGGCAGCAAACGATGATTCATATAGCAGGAAAATACCTCGACCCGTGGAATTCAAACATTCATTTATTTATTCATCCGTTCAATAAATATGCATTAAGTGCCAACTTTATGCCCAGCATTGCACAAAGGGTGGGGTTGCACTGAAAAATAGGATGTGGTCTCTGCACTTGAGAGGTTCATGGTCTGGCATCCAAGGAAGAAAAAAAATATCTATTATACCATTTATTTTGCACCTACATCCCATCAAGAACCACCCTTGGCTCTTTATCTACTCTTGCTCGTTTAATACAACAAATCTGTGAGTTAGGTTTTACTGTTTTAGTCTGACATAATAGAAAATTGAGGTGTAGCAAGATCAAGTAACTTGACCAAAGTTACGCAGCTGATATGTGGAATTGAAACCCAGCTACCCTGTCTTCAAAGATCACCTTCTTTCTACTGTACCACGGGGCCTCCCTGAAATGAGTAAGACCTTCAACCAGCCTGCAAAGATGACATAGATGTGTTTACAAGTAATAAAAATGTGATTTCGTTAATAATAACATCACTCCCAAGGCTTACCCAAGGCTCTTCTCAGCACCGAGGAGCATTTTGGACATGACACTGGATCCACTGTGAAGAACAAAGGCTGGGGAGAAGATGTGTGCTCAGTGCTCTCTGATGACGTCTTCTGTAAGGCACAGGACCTGCTAAGATGCTATAGCTATATGGACCCATTTCCAACCTTCACAGGAGCCAGAGCCTTGGATTCCAAGGCTTGGTACATGAAGAGCATCAAGAAAAATGACCCAGGTGTTTTTTTTATCACAGTAATGGGGAATGGTACTCCCATTGCTTTGGGTGCATGATACATACCTACCTGTTACTTTGTTAATCTCTCTCACTAAACTGTGAAGCTTTCCAGGCTGGGGAACTCTGTTCCATTCACCATGATATGTCCAGCTCAAACAGCAGGTCATTGCACATAGTAGATGACCATTAAAATGTTTATTGAAAGAAAGAAGAAAACTGTAACTCTATTAATTCATTGTGGGTTGCTTTTTGTTTTGTTTTTGTTTTTAAGTTTGCTCACAAAGGTCTGTGCTAAGTCCTAAGAGCATGGTCAACATAAAACTGAATAAAAGACCAACTCTGGCCCTGGTTAGCACATCTAACTCTCACATATTATTGGTTTAATTTATAAGGGAAAATGCAGTCTTTGCAGGTTTCAACACTAAAATTAATGCTAGGAAAATATGGTATATAAATTTGTACTCCCAATTTGTTTATCAGTGTGTTAAAGTTTAACATCCCTTAGCAAATAAGCCATCACTTGTAAGTAATTATCAATCAAATTACAAAATTCATAGCCACTTAACTGTGGGACATTGAAAAAACACACATACATACACACACACACACACACACACACACACACACACACACGTGTTTATCTCCACTCTTGCCTGAAAACTGACTTAAGTGTCAGTAAAGGAATACAAAAATATAAGCCCACAAGAACAAACAGAGTGGCAAAAAGGACAACAGTGGACAAGAATGTCAACAAATATCAGCTGGATGGAAAGCTATTGAAGAAGTCACAACAGTTTAAGCAGAACAGAAAAGGCTAGATTCTATGCACCCATAGAGGCGTCCCAATAAAAAATAAGCTAGTTAGTCATCAGAACTCTGGGAATGTTCAGGAACTAGAGACACGGACCCTGCAGAAGGTACAGGCATGATGTCAAAGTGGATTGAAAGTCAATATAAACTTATCTTCTTGGGCCCATCCACCATCACCACCACCCACCTTCAGAGACAGGTAGCTTATTCTTTCCAAGAATTGAATCAAAAAGGCTTAGGACCAAGGACCCAAGTTACAGAAGATGGAGAAATTGGAGTCATTAGCAAAAGTCTGAATCTTTAGATTAAATGACCACAAAGTGCTCATCAAAATGAGTATGAACAGATCCAACAAAGACACATCATTTTGAAATTTTAGAACTCCGGAGAAAACACAATGTTCACATAAAAATGACAGGGAATCAAAATGACAGGGAATCAGAATGACAGTGGACTTGTAGACAGAAACATTGAAACATTGAAAGCTAGAGGAAGCCCAATGCCTTTAAATTCAGAACGGGAATTATTTTTAACCTAGAATTCAACTCTTAGCCAAACTGCCAAACAAATGCAAGGGTAGAATAAAGATATTTTCAGGCAGGAAAGTTCTCGGTACAGTTACCTCACATGCACCCTTTCTCAGGAAGGGTGTGTCACTGAAATGAGGGAATAAGGCAAGAAGGAGGAAGACATGGGGGCCAGGCAGGAAAGGCTCCAGCACAAGGAGCAAGTGAAGTGAATCACCACAGTGATGGCAGGAAAGTGTCTGCACAACAGTGGTAATAGTGGCCCCAAAGAAAAGCCAGCCAGGGCTGGAAAAAGAAAGAAAAGAGCTCCAGAAAGGAGGTCCTGAGACATTGATAGATTATGTGTTATGCATTCCCACGTGGAAAGTTTTCAGGAGACTGGTGGAAGTTGCGGCAGGACTTGGGGATGGTTATATACAAAGCCAGGCTGGTGAAAAAAACTAGGCAATTATTAACTCCAAGAAAAACAAAAAGTTGTACAAGAAAGGAAGAGTAATTATAGTGGAGGGTTAGCTCAGCAGAGAACATTATTTACATAGTTATAATAATATAAACCCTAAATATTGATTTAACTGAAAAGGGGAATAAGAGGAAACAGTGTTGTGGAATAAGAGATTTCAATCCTCACCCACTGTGATAGTCGCTAAATAATGATCTAGTAGGACATATATATTATTTAGAAATATGGAGGAAAATAGCTGAAAGTTATTTTAAAGTAGTTCTCTCCAGGGAGTAGGACTAGTGGTGAAGAGGGCGGGCCAGGAGAATTGCTGTGTTTTTGCTTTGTTTTCTTTTATTTCTTAAAGCTCTTTAGTAATACTTAATGATATTTTAAAATATGTACATTTATTTGGATAAATTTGCACTTTTTATTAAAAACATTAAGCTGCCATAACTCTGACTACTAAGGAGGCTTATGATTAACAAATTTAGATACATTTCTGCCCTCAAGGATCATACAATTTAACACAAATCTAAAAACAATAACCATAGACTGTTTTCTAATATAGCAAAGCCTAGGAGATTTCAGAACGAGTCTGAATGTGTTTGCCTCTTCTTCTCTCCAATTTGTAGAAATATTTAAAGTGTGACAAAGTTATATGAGTAGATACCCCCTATGTTTTTCCAAGTTGTTTGAGAGATTAATTACAAACCTTTTACCACGGTCTGAATGGATACTTGTACATGGTAGCCCTTGTTAACCAAGGCAGGGAAACCAACTGGTGTGGGGAGAATTTGTCATGTCTTTATTTGAGTCCACATTCAAACAGAGAAGACACCATGGATAGATGGGGTGTGAGCCAAACTTTCAAAAATGAAGGACGCATAACTTGACCTGTAGGAGAAGATCTGTCCATTCTTGATTCACAGAGAGCAGTTTGGAAGGGAGGAAAGTTGTAGGTCAAATTGAGAGTCAGACTGGCCCTGGGGGTTCTCAGAAACCTACAAGGGAAATAAGACACTCTAGAGTCCCGAGAATGTACCCTGCTAATTCATCCCCAAACTGCAATTTCTTCATCCCGGCAGAAATCCCTGTTAGACTAATAAAGACTTTTTGCCTAAAGCGGCATCACCACAACAAAGCAATAGCTAGCCTCACAACAATGATAATGTGTTAATGGCTTTGATAAGGGAGGATACATATCATTATCACCTCTTAATTACCTTTTGAGCAATAGAAAAGTAGCTGTAGAATACACAAACCAAGGAGTTCAGGGAGGAAGTTTCCCTTAAAGTGGTCCCTATGATTGTTAATGTTGTATTATTCTGCCTCCATTCATTTTTGTTCGTTTGTTTGTTTTCATTTTTTTAACGTTACCTGCCATTCGTTAAGAAGCAAAGTACAGGCTAGTGGTTCATTCTGTTCTAATGACAAACACGGTGTCTACCTACAGGAAGATCACTTCCTTCAGGCTTAAAGCTTAGCGTGGATGCTCTTTCTTGATTTCCCTCCAGTCTTTGCATTCAGGAGACAGAGACTTACACATGTACTTTGCAAACCAATAACCAGCAGATACTTTGCAGGGTTGCGATTCCTCAAGAAGGCAAGCTCCCAGTTTTATTGGCCACAACACCCAGCACAACATATTGCATGCAATAGCCACACAGTAGATATGAGTTGAACAAAATAAATGTGTATATTTCAGAGATTATAGAGGGTTCGCTGTTTTGGTTTGGATACTGCTTTTGAGATCCCAGTTAACATGCTGTATTTGTATGGGTGAATCTGAACCATCTCTGCTTGTTCCACTGCATAGCCAGCAGCACTTCCTAAGCAGGAATAGAGAGATCAAGCTTGCTTTGAAAGGTCACACACCTTTCCAGGTAAGAGGAGGAATAGCTTTAGTTCTTATAAGACACCCCTCAAAACTCTCGCCACATCCTCTATACGTACACGTGAGGCGTGGAATTCCCAAAACTTCAATCCTGAGTTGTCCTGTCCCTCCAAACTCTGCCCAGTGACCATCCAGGGAATGAGTGGTTTTGTACAGTAAGTCAATATCCTTTCTCTTTCTCTCCATGCAAAAGGCTTCATTTTTTCACCAGCTTCATTTTTTCTTTTCAGGATGCTCTCTGGGAGTTCGAGGTCACCTGAACACAATTCCTGTGATCACTTCAGGATTCTTCTGTTCTGATATTATCTAGCCCTCAATGGGGTTCTTTCTCAGCTGTATAAAATTCCCTGTTCATTTTTAAGTGCTATCGGCTATAACATTTAATGCTCCTGAGACAACTCATTGTTCTACAGGTTGGTAAAATCATTGTCCCGAGAGAGGTGGGGGTAGGGGAAATGAAAGAGAGAGAGAGAGAGAGAGAGAGAAGGAAGGAAGGAAGGAAGGAAGGAAGGAAGGAAGGAAGGAAGGAAGGAAGGAAGGAAGGAAGGAAGGAAAGAAAGAAAGAAAGAAAGAAAGAAAGAAAGAAAGAAAGAAAGAAAGAAAGAAAGAAAGAGGTTGTGAATATATTCAACTGGAAAACATTAAAAGCCTGGTCTTAAAGTTTGTCTACCTTGTTATTTTTATTTTTATTTTTACCGATTTTATTCTTTCTTTTTTTGGCCTGGACCAAAAGTAAATGAGTTACTGAAGTACTTTATATTCATGAACCCAGAGCAATCTAAATCTAAGATTATCTCTCAAATCTGAAGTTAACATAAAACCACAAACGCTGAGTGGGCAGCTGAGATGACCACAGATTCCATTATCTGCATGGGATAAAAATAGATTAGAAAAAGTATTATCTAGATCAACAGTCATCCCGATTTTTCTACAACGATTCTGCATTATGTGTCTTTTGTTGTTGCTGTTATTACTGTTAAAGTCAAATGAGTCTTTTGAATTTTGTGGGAAAAAAAAAAAATAGTGCAGGCGCATATGCACGTCTCTGGGCCAGTTGATACGGTGCCTTGGACACAACCAGACCTGGAGCAGCGGCCCCAGCCCCTGGCTCAGCCCTCCTGCTGGCAGACAGGACCTCTTATCGCTCTGGGCTGGGCAAGGCAGCATCCGTGACCTCAGCACAGATAAAGGTGCGGGTCAACAGGAGGAGGCAGGAGAAAAGCCAGACGCCCTGACACTTCTTTTCCTCTGCTCTGGAAACCTGTCCTCAGTGACACCCTGAGGCTGGCATTTTACTAAAATGAAGAGTAATTTTTACCTTAGAGGATGGTGTCTGGGAATAACACGAAGTTTAGCTTTGATAATCCAACGAATCCCTCTCCCTCCCTGATTGAAATTGAAGATGAAAGAGGAGCAGGAGAGAAAGCTCCAAACCGCCTTGTGTTTGCTGTGAAGATGACAGAACAGGAGACGACTGTGAGATCTAGCAAGAAGGGAGCCCTGGTTCGTACAAGCTGTGCAAGCAAAAACTGGACATTCGATATTAGGCCCGTAACTCTGACAAAGCGAGTTACCCTGTTCTAAATGTTCGGCTCTTCTAGCTCTGCAAACAACAGTAGCAAAACCCGCAGTGTCCGAATGCCCAGTTTTGAATCTCAGTTCTGCAACTTGTTTACAGGGTGACCTTCCTTAACTTTGCAATTCTCGGTTTCTCATCTGTAAATTGGCCACAATAGTACACTGGGTTTGGGGGAAAATTAAAAGTGATAACATAATCCATAGTTTAGTATCCGTCTGTTCTAATATCTAATAGTATCTAGTAGTAATAGTAAACGCTCAATAAATAATGAATTTATTTTACTCATACCGTGTTTCCCCGAAAATAAGACCTACCCATAAAATAAGCCCTAGCAGGATTTCTAAGCATTTGCGCAATATAAGCCCTACCCTGAAAATAAGACCTAGTGATGGGTGTGGCTACACAGCGTATCTGCACAACGTATGCCTTTTGTCGCGGAGCAGTAAAGAAGACGAGCAGCCCTTCTCATCTGCCCCATGAGAGCTCTATTGCTCAACATGAGAGATTGGGGCCAATGGTTCTAAAGGAAATAGAGTCATAAGAAATTCAGGATGGAATTCGGGGTTTGGAGAGTTATGATGATGTTCCAGAAGAAGATGACTTAACTATATTTGAATAAATGTAGATTGTTGTACCATACTAAAAAAAAAAAATAACACATCCCCTGAAAATAACCCCTAGGGTATCTTCTTCAGGAAAAATAAATACAAGGCCCTGTCTTATTTTTGGGGAAACACGGTAGTAGTCATTATTACACAGGTAGGTACTTTACCTACATTATCTCTCGTCCCCACAACAACCCAGGAAGAGATAAAATGTCTTAGAAATTCCAGAAGTTAGTGCCAAAAAGACACCTCTCAGACTGCCTCTTCCACCAAGAAAATGGTGCAAAAACCTTTTGTTACACAACTTACCCTCGTTTTAGTATGAGAAAAGGTGGTTATGTTAGAGAGAGCTCTTCTAATCTCTCATTTTCTCCCAGCTTCTCCTTCAAAAACTTTGGCTTGGGGTTGCCCTGATAAGGGACTCCTTAGTCCAGTGTCAGTCATGTGAAGGAAATAGGGAAACAGCACAGCCCCCTCCCTCACTCCTGGTAGTGAGGGCACAGTAAAGCAGGTAGGAAGGGTAGGGTGAAAAAATGAACAAATGAATTTATGTATGGTTAGAGTCTATGGCATTGATATTATGCCATGCTAAGCTTTAGGAACGTAGTGGGTATAATAGACTTTTATGTGCTACCCTAAGGACATAATCACTGTGCAAAACTTCGTTTGAATTAGAAAAATGTATTCCTAAGTTCCAAAGAATATTTTTAGCAACAAACAGTTAGGACACAACTGGCACATAATTTGCAAACTTCCTGTATGATTTTAAGTTAACTTTAGTCATTTCCCTCCTAAGAATCTGTACTAGATCTTACTGATTGAATCAATACTAGTTCAGCCTTCGTAAGGATCTGTTTTGACCTTGCAGGACGGGACAGCTGAGACCCTTAGGGACAGTCAGGTGCTCGCTCAGCAATGTTCAACCTTCCTCCACAATAATTCTTTTCACATTGTATTGTGTTTATTGGTTTGTCTTTCCCAAGAGACTGAGCTAGGTCTTAGTCACCTTTATGTGCCCAGAGCCTAGCAGAGTCACCACCAATTAGGTGCTTAAGAATTGTTGTTGAATGAATAAATTAATAAAAAGTATAGGTGGAGAGATTTCGATTCTGTAAGGGAAGAAGGAAGGAAGGAAGGAAGGAAGGAAGGAAGGAAGGAAGGAAGGAAGGAAGGAAGGAAAGAAGGAAGGAAGGAAGGAAGGAAGGAAAGGAGGGAGGGAGGGAGGGAGGAAGGGAGGGAGGGAGGAAGGAAGGAAGGAAGGAAGGAAAGAAGGGAGGAAGGGAGGGAGGGAGGGAGGAAGAAACCATAGATGTGGTTACTTCTCTAATATAGCAGAGTTTGTTTGCCTATCTTTTAGCTGGATTAAAAACTCCCAACTCTAAGAGTCTATGAATTATAGCACAGGAGGAATGGGAAAGTGAGGAGAGTTTGGCAAATAGACATTGACTAATAACAACAGTTATCCTTAAGGAACTTACAATTTAATTGAATTTAATTGAGGTACTAGAAACATAAGACAATCAAATAACAATACGTCCTATCACATAATTAGGTTCTAAATTGCTTATTATAGACAAAACTTGGAGGTCAGAAGACAGGAGCAATCTTCTGGTGTGAGCTGGAGGAGTGCGAGGAGACGCCTATGAGATTGAGACTCGGGCTGTCCCTGGAGAGGTAACAGGGAAGAGCAACGATCTCCTCGAACAGTCATGAGTCTGTTCAGGCACCAGTGAGACCAGTTTGGCTGGGAAGAGAAATGGGCAGAGTGGGGCCAAATTCCATATGGCCTTGGAAGCTGGCCTCAGGCACTGACACAGAATATGGTAGCAAGCAGAGGCTTGGGGGCAGGACACACTCCCCATTCTTTCCCTTCCTCCTTCCAATGGGTGAGGTGACTGCACACTGGCTGGAACTGCCCTGTGGCTGATGAATTCCTGAGAATGCAGCAGATGCAAAAATGGTGGCGTCAGCGCCAGGGATTGCATTCTGCTTCCCAGATGTGATAAATCTAGGCCAGGAAGTGTCACTATTTCCCCAAGTTCTGTGACCTCACGGAAGTTGCAGGAGATGGGAATAAAGAGCTTTTCTCCACAGCCTTGAAGGGTGGTATTTTATAAGAGCCACGTGGGGGGCCGGATTCCATCTGAGATGGTTTCCACGTGTGTGCCACTTCTCAGGATGGATAAGAAACCGGTCAGAGAAGCAGCCTCTCAGCAAAACACCCCAGCGTTGGGCAACTCTACCGTCCATCTTTCTAGATCATGCAGATTATGGAGAGTTAGGTATGTGTTTTTTTCTTTGTCTCTGAAGATAACCTCTAACGATGCTGGATGGATTATACAATAATGGCTATCCATGAAAATAAATTCTCCACAACGTTTGAGCCATCATTATACCATTCTGGTTATCTCAGAATAGTAACTGTTGGAAGTCAATGTGATGGTTATAAAGTATCACAGCTTTAACAAAATGAAAACGCACCATAAAATACTGTTCAAATTTTATGCAAATCACTCAATTTGAATAAAATAAACATTAAGTTTACATATGTAGATTAATTCTAAATAGCCATATTTTCATACTTAGTTATTAACCACAGTTTTGTTTTATATCTCATTGCAATTGGCCCTATCATTTAGAAAATATTAACAAAAGAATGGAATGCCTTAAATGTTTTAAATTTCTACGCTTTAAATATGAAATATTATCATTCACATAAAAGAGACATATATTTAAAAATACACTATGAAACAATAAGAAATAATTTTGTGGGACTAATTTTATGTTAATTTGAGAGTTTACTTGAGAACAGAGAAATCTTATGTATTTATTTATGTCTCTCTACTTTGTAACTGTCTGTAGTCTTACTGTGTTTGTCTGTATCTCCATCAAACTGAGTCTTAGGATGATATTTTTATGGGAACAAAAATAAACGGGATCTTCTACCAATGAACAAACCAGCAAGAATATGTCTGGGGGGACATATTAAGAGGATAGTCTGATCTTTTGTTTCATATGCCAGTCAATAATCATAATAGTTTTAATTAATATATGCTCTGCAGCCCAAATACATTTCAAATCACATTTGCAACAGACATAAAGGAAGAGTCATTGCTCACAAAATCCATTTTGCAGGTAGAAAAACTGATTGCAAAAATAAATGACTTGTCTAAAGACAGATTGCCAATAAAAGATAAAATCAAATCTAGCTGTCTTGACTTTCAGCTCAAAGTTCTTTTCACTAAATCTCATTTATGTCCAGGATGTCACCATCACCAGACAAGATTTTATTTAGCCCAGAGAAGGGCTCACAAGAGGAAAACAAAGGGTCTCAGGATATCAGATACCCCCTCTTTTAATTCATACAGTAAATTACGCCGCTGGTTCCCAAATGAGTTTGGTCACCAAAATCACTCATGAGGGCCTCACCTTTCTTGCCCGTTCCTGTTTGCAGTACCACCCCTTCCCACCTCTCCCGTCCCACACTCACCTTAAAACCTGCTGGGCCAAGCTTACCTGCTATTTCTGCATCATGCAGTGCGTCCCCCATGAGACTCCAAGGGGAAATAAATTGGAGACCAGTTGCTATAAAGCAGTGGTCATTTGCAGCTAATCAGGTCCCACACCAGGGCTAATAAAATATAATCTCTGGAGGTGGAGTCAGTTTAGATTGTTTTTTCCAAAAACAAAAAAAACCCCAAACCATAATACGTTTACTAATGAACTGCCCAACACACTTCCATATTGCTTTTAGTTCCTGCTTGGAAGTGTCCTGCTTCCCATAATTCCCCTCATCTACTTTTTTTGTTTTTCATTTTCTATATTTTCTGTCTTATTCTGTCTTATAAAAATTCCCCCCAAAGGATCTTGATGAGCATGCAGGTTTGGAAAGCAGATGGTATCAGAAGATTTCAAAACACTCTAGTTTAGAGTGAAAGCATTAAAGAGAGGTAATTTGGGCCAGAGGGTGTCTCAATCATCAGCTTGTTGGTGTTTCTGGAGGTGACTGTCAGGGCAAGAAGACTCACAAATAACCCAACACAAAGAAAGCTACACACAAAGAGGAGGAGATAATTCTTACTAAGGAAGAAACAGACCCGGGTACACTAGCTCATATTCAAGTCTTATTCTGTGACTTGTTTTAATTCTCTTGAATGAAAAACAAGGATCTTTATAGGGAAGGATGCCCATCCCTGTGGCTTCTTTTAGTCTCTTTGTTGCACACAGTTCTATTAACCAGTGTTATAATAGGATGCATTCAAAAACCATAAGAAAATGAAACAACACAGCAAACTTACTATTTTTTTCTGAATGCTTGGTAGAGAATTTTAATTAACCCAACATCGTGATAAATTGGAAATTGGGGTGTTTACCTGTGAGTGAAAAAAACACAAACTGCTTTTCATCTGCTCTCACACCACAACAATCAACATAGAAGATTTTTGTGACCAAATGTGTGAGGGTTTCTCCCCCCCACACATCAAGCAGTCAGTTCTGCAGTGGACACAAGCTGGGTGTCTCCAATTCAATTCCTTCACTATCTACCTGGAGATGATGTCAGATCCCACAGGCTGAGGGCTCAGTCCCTTAAGACAGCCCCAACCCTGACACCAGTTGCAAGCCCCAGCCTCCAGAACTTCTGACCAACTGGCTTCGTTAAGTTGGATCATGACCCATTCCTTGGGTTGGATTAATTTGCTGGTGCGGCTCACGGAACTCGGGGTAACACTTATATTTACCAGTTTATTATAAAGGGTATTACAAAGGATACAGAAGAAGAGATGCGTAGGGCAAAGCATGTGGGAAGAGGCACGGAGCTTACATGCCTGCTCCAGGTATGCCACCCTCAGGGAACTTTCATGTGTTTGGCTACCTGGTAAGCTCTTTGAACCCAGTTGTTCTGAATTTTTATGGAGGCTTCATTATGTAGGCATGATTGATTAAAATCATTGATCGTGGCTGTGCGTGGTAGTTCACACCTGTAATCCTAGCACTCTGGGAGGCCAAGGCGGGCGAATTGTTTGAGCTCAGGAGTTCGAGACCAGCCTGAGCAAGAACAAGACCCCCGTCTCTACTAAAAATAGAAAGAAATTAGCTGGACAACTAAAAATACATAGAAAAAATTAGCTGGCCATGGTGGCACATGGTGGTAGTCCCAGCTACTCAGGAGGCTAAGGTAGAAGGATTGCTTGAGCCCAGGAGTTTGAGGTTGCTGTGAGCTAGGCTGATGCCACGGCACTCTAGCCTGGGCAACGGAGTGATACTGTCTCAAAAAGCAAACAAACAAACAAACAAAACACAAAACAACCATTGGCCATTGGTGATCATCTTAACCTATAGCCCCTCTCCGCTCCCAGTGGTTGCAGGTTGCAGGGTAGGGGTGAAGGTTCCAACCCTCTAATCCTGCTGGGTCTTTCTGGTGACCAGCCCCATCCTGAACCTACCAAAGAGCTGCTGGCCACGTGTCAATCATGAGCACACAAAAAGATATCAGTTTGGAGATTCTAAGGGTTTTGAGAGTTGTATGCCAGGAAGCAAGTCCAAGTTCAAATATATATTTTACAATATCATGTTACCATTTAGATAATGCATTTAACAGTAAACAACCAGAATATAATTGTCTTGATAAATTAAAGAACGTGGTAGTTGGTCAGTCACATCTTTAGTTCTCATTGTGTAATTCTTTAGGTGCAAATGTACCCACACATGATTGGCATGAAGTGACTAAACGGAAATGCCTATGATAGATATATCTGACCTCCCCAGCACCACAGCTAGCAGGTTGAGCAAGAGAATGCATCCTGTGCTTGTGCATGCATGCACTCATTTGTTCAGCAATGACAGCTGACTCTGTGTCCGGCACTGTGTTAGGCAATGAATTTACAGCTGTGAATATGATAGGTTTGGTCCCTGACTTTCTAGAACTTATGTTCTAGCACTCCAGCTGGGACGACAGAGAACCTCAGCATTCAAACTGTAAGTGAGCAAAACACGCAAAATTTTGCAAGGGATGTTGGGGAAATGCAAAGCCATTGTCTTGTCAGTTTAGGCTGCTATAGCAGAATGCTACAGACCGGGTGGCCCCAACAGCACACATTTATTCCTCACAGTTCTGGAGGGCGGAGACCAAAGTACGAGAAGAGTTGGTGTCTGGCAAGAGCTTTCTTCCTGTTTCGCAGATAGTGGTCTTCTGCTTCTATCCTCACTTGGATAGAAGTAAACCCTAGTCTCTTTTTGTGAGGACACCCATTGCATCATGAAGGCTCTACCCTCCCAACTTCATCTAAACCTAATTGCCTCCCAAAGGCCCCAATCGTTCATTGGGGTTAGTGTTTCAACATATGAATTTTGGAAAGACACAGACATTCAGTCTGTCGCAGCCATCTAGACCTGTGCTGTCCAATAAAATAGCCACTAGCCACGTATGGCCCTTGAAGTGAGGTTCGTCCAAAGCGAGGTATGTTGTGAGTATAAATTACACACCAGATTTTGAAGATTTAGTACTCAAAGCAGGATGGAAAATATCCCATTAATAATCTTTTATATTGACACATTGAAATGATAATATTTTAGATACTGGGTTAAATAAATATCATAAAAATTTATTTTGCTAGTTTCCTTTCACTTTTGTTTAATGTCACTACTAGAAAATTTAAAATTACCTCTGTGTCTTGCATTATATTTCTATCAGGCAGTGGGGGCAATTTGGTCCCCCAAGGTGTATTTGCAATGTCTGGAGACATTCACAATTGGGTGAAGTAAGTGCTACTGGCTTCTAGGTGGTAGACGCCAGGGATGTTGTTAAATATCTTATAATGCACAGGACAACCTTCCCCCAGTAACAAACAATTATCTGCCCACAATGTGAATAGTGCCAAAATTGAAGAAACCCTGTTCTAGAGAAACCAATTAAGAAAGTATCAATAGGGCTTAATGCGAACAAGTGAATAATCTATATATATATATAGACATATATCAAATATACATATATCAAATGTATATAAGGGATGCATTAAGCATGATCTAATAATCTATGATCACTAAATTGACATTTGCAATATGAAAGGCCCGTGGCCAGAGGCCTCCCATACATATAGCATGAAGCAAAAGAACATGGAAGTAGACAAGAGAATCCAGAGCAGACCAACATGTTAATGAGGAATAACTCAAGGTGCTCTCAGAACCCTTAATAGATGGCTTGTAGTTTGTGGCACATATTCATGGGTTTGAGTAGTCACAACAAATATTCACAACAAATCTCATCGAGTCCTCTGTTAAAGACCTAATTACTTATAATTCAGAGTTGTTGGTATCTTCCATAATAAATATTTTGGAGTTCAAAATGAGCAAAGTTAGGTAAGTAAGCCATCTCAATTAAATTTATTTCTGCCTGAGCATGTCATGTGTTTTACAGAAGTTAAAAAAAATTGGCCCAAGTCAGTCCTAACCCTGTAACAATCTGGAAATCACTTTTCTTTTGAAGATGTGCCTGATTTCAACTAGTCTACTTGCCATGTGCTTTTTCTTACTCCAATGTAATAAAGAGTTCTGATTATTTCAGCTTTCTGGTTGTTTGGGTTTTAGTGAGGAAGTGTAACCATACTTGGATTTGATGCACAGAATATTTGAAGTTGCCAGATCAAAGGGTTTGGGGACTTTGGCTAAATGTTTGGAACCCCTACTTTACTAGTTCCAACTTTAAGCAAGGGAGAAGCACAGTTCTTATTACTGAAGCTCTTCACAAATAACTGCAGGAAAATAAATTTTCTTATTTTGTCCCCAGGGATGGAAACCTATTCCATCTTTTCTCCACTCCATATTGTCTCATTCTGAAAACTACATCTTTGAATGTCCAGATCTGCAGGTCCTGCAACCTCGACCTCTCCATAAAGCACAACTGTTGCACTGAGAAATAGATAAATAAAGCCTTCCCATTTGCATATTTGCATTTTTCTTTCCAGGGCACCTTGGGTTATTTCTTAAACAAGCAGAAGGTGGTATTCCCTTAAAGTCACAATCTTCAGGCACAAATAAGGCTCCACTTGGAAGCAAAAATAAAATGGTGATTGGCGAAAGAAAATTATCTCATTATAGAAACCACTTAAGGAAGACCAGGATTGGCCTGCAAATACTGTGTTGCATGATTGAACCGCAGGAAGAAAAAAAGGAAACCACATTACTTTACATAACTTTAGTACCTCATATAACCCTTCCAGGCCCTGGAATAAAACATATCTAGGAAAAGTAGACTTCGGATAAAAATAAGCATACCTAATTTATATTTTATGTGATGTATGGCTACGTTGAAGAGCAGAGAAGAATACCTGATTGAGTTGGAATAGTTCACAAATATTCCAGTTCTTCTTCTGGGTACGTAGTAGGATTGCATTTTCCCACCCTTTTAAATTTAGACATGGCCATGTGAGTGGCTTTGGCTAACGGAATATGAGCAGAAGCAACGCACATCACTTTTGGTCAGCATGGAGAGAAAGTGATAATGGCAGCAGATTCTTAAGGTACTTAGGTAATCAGAGTCCCTCTGCTCAAATCAGAGTCCCTCAGTCCAAATCAGAGACCCGCTTTGTACATGGAGTGTGAAATGTTAAGCAGCAGAGGTTTGGAGGTTTTCATTACCGTGGCATACGCTAGCCTGTCCTGACTAATAAAACACATCACTTAATATCTCATATCTTATTGCCACCTTTTGTCAAATACTATTTACTTCCTGCCAACCTAACACGGGAGAGGGAATTTAATAAACACACTCGAAAGTGATAATTTCAAAGAGGAAAAAATTACATTTAAAACCCAGAGAGACACCAGAATCAGGCAGAAGAGAGGGGTCATCTGACAACAGCTGTTTTGTCTGCCATTTGTGTGTGTGTGGCTTTCGTCTGTTTTGCTTTTACACCACGTTGAATGTGATGATTTGCTCCACTTTTGATCCATGCCAATTCAAAAATGTGACCACAGAATAATTTTTAATGACCAATTTTTCCATGCCCTGATTTTGGTTGCAGCCAGTTTTCCGTTATTTTTGATGTTTGTGGTCCTTGTTGGTCTCTACTGGAATGGAGAATACCAACTTGGAGAACACCTGCAGTGTCTGAAATTCTGTATCCAACTTTTCCATACACTTTTTTTCAGTTCACTGGCTGTGTACTAACCACAAGCATGCAGCACGAAGGCTGAATACTACTCAACAGGGAAATTTGGGCTGGTTGTGGCTCTGCCTTAGTTGGAAATTCCTCTCACCACCAGGGCATGTGTCGAACACATGACTATTGCTGTGCACCAGCTGCCTACCAATCACTTGGAAGTTCAGTTATTTTTCTTTTTGGTTTCCACTTAATTTGCTATTTTATAAAAATGAAATGTGTTCATAATTTAAAAAATCAAACAAGTCTACAAAACCTATAATGAAAAAGCACAGTTCCTTGCTGTATCCCCTCCTGACCCTTGTTGTATGCTCCTTGGATTATCCACTTTGAAATCTATTCACTGGTTTCTTCTCTGTATTTCTAAATAGCATGCTTCTACTGTGCTGCATGATTTTTCAGATGCAGACAGACATATTGTTTCTCCCACTGGAGAAGACAAAAACTCAGCTTTATTGGGTTAACACCTTCCTCTGCACACACATGCACACAGCATCTGTTAGGTTTTGCTGTGTAACAAACCATCCCAACATTTTGTGGCTTAAAGCAACTGTTTATTTACTCTTAATTCTGTGGATCAGCAATGGGAACTTGACTGGGCTGGGTGATCCTTTTGGCCTTGGCTGAGCTCATTCATACGGCTGTGGTCAGCCCCTGGGTTGGCTGGGGGCAGGCTGACCTAAGTGGCCTTAGCTGGGATGGCTCTTCCATGCTCCATGAGCTTTCTTCCTCCAGCAGGCCAGGCCAGGCCTATTCGCTAGAGCAGTGGTCCCCAACCTTTTTGGCATCAGGGATCAGTTTCATGGAAGACAATCTTTCCACACATCTGGGGGTTGCAGGGAGGTAGAGCTCAAGCGGTGATGTGAGTGATGGAGAGTGGCTGTAATTATAGATTCATTCAGCTGCCTGCCACTCACTTCCTGCTGTGCAGCCTGGTTCGTGACAGGTCATGGAACAGTCTGCTGCCTGGGGCTTGGGCAGGATTGCAATAGAGCGGAAGTGTGGAAGGCTTCCTGAGGCCCAGGCTCTGAACTGGTGTACTTACTGGTCCTCCTGCTGCATTCTCTCGCAGGGCCAGTCCCATTTGAGGACAGGAGAAAGAGACTCCATCTCCTGGTAGGAGATTCTGTGAAGTTACATTGCAAAGAATACAGGGAAAAGAGCTGTGGCCATTTTTGCAAGTTACCACATAACACAATCCATCCACACAACAACACATTCCATCACCGCCATTCTCTTTACATTTAACATGTATCGCTAATTTGAGTTAAATCAGTATTCAGTATTTATCCGATTAGGATGATGGATGTTTATTTATAACTAGGCCTCATAGTGGACTAGAGTTATTATATGTTTTTGCATGAGGATTTCTGCTGCAATCTGCAGAGTACATAATTGTCTTGAGTCATTTGCTTAGTTTTTCTTGTGTATTTACCACTAGTTCTGCTCCACGCTCTGCAGAAAGTATACATTTCCTAAGAAGAACAGATGCATTATCAGCTTCTTTCCACCACCCCATCCCCCTGGATATGCCCCTTCTAGAGCCCTCTGTCCCCATCCTGGACTGGCTGTTCTTTGGGCCTGCTACATAGTAATCACTCTGAGGTTGCCTTTGCTACTTTCTTCCATAGAACACCCTGTTTCTTGGCTCAAAGCATGTTCTGATTTTATTCTCTTCTGGGAGGAGCTTATCTTCTAATAGATTTCTGAAAAAGGGTACATAGGACGTAATTTTTTAAGACCTTGAATGTCTGAAAAGGAGTATCCCACTTGCATACTTGTTTGACAGCCTGCAGGGGAGTTCCAAGGTGGAAATTATTTTCTTCAAAATTGTTAAGGCATTGTTCTCCTACCTTCCAATGTTATTTTTGAGACCTGAGGCCATGCTGATGCCTGATCCTTTGTGCATAATCAAATTCTCTTTTCTAGAAGTTTTTAATATCATCTATTTATTATAAGAGTTCTGGAAAAAGACACCAATGTGGCTCAAAAGGGGTCTTTTATTCATTCTTGTCTTGAGCATGTTGACTCTTGCAATCTCGTAACTTTTCTACTTTATTCTGGGACTTGCCTTGAATACCCTTTATGGATAGATAGCTTAATTTTCTTATTTTGAAATTGTTCTGTTTTATTTTACTTTGGGAGGTTTTAAAACTTTATTTCTCTACCTTTCTATTTAACATTTATTTATTCTATTATGTGTTTATTTTTTTTATTTTCTAAGGGTTCTTTAAGTGTTCTGAATATTCCTTTTAAAGAGCACTCTGTTCTTGCTTCATGGATACAATATCTTTTATCTCTCTGAAGGGTTTTGTTTTGTTTTTACATTTTTTAATGCTCCCTCTAAAGTTTCTTCTTTCTGTTATGTTTGTTAATTTTGCACTTAGCCTTTTGTGTTACTGATTTCCCTCAAATGTCTGCGGCTCTCTGGCTGTCCATTTTTAAGAGAAGTCCTAAAAAGCTCACGGTAGCTCAGAGTATGTGAGTGGGATCTGCAGCTAGTAAGAGTCACTGCAGGGTGGTCAGGTATTTTGGGTGGGGGTCCCTCCCATTATCTATATTAGTTTTCCATTGCAGCAGCAACAAATCACCACAAACTTGGTGGCTTAAAACAACACGAATCTATTATCCAACTCTCGTGAAGGTCAAAAGGCTGATTTACAATCTCTCTCATCATGTTAGGATGTTTGCTGAGCTGCATCTCCTTCTGGAGCCGCTAGAGGAGAATCCATTTTCTTCCCTTTTCCATCTTCTAGAAGCCGCCTCTATTCCTTGGCTTTTGACCCTCTTTCTCCGTCTTCAAAGCCAGCAACAGAGGGCCAAGTCGTTCTCACTCCCCTGACTCTGACCTTCTCTTCTGCCTCTCTCCTTCATTTGTAAGGACCTGGTGACTGCATTGAGCTACCTGGATAACCTAGGATGCTCTCCCCATGTCAAGGTCAGCTGAGTAACAACCTTCATTCCGTAAGGTCCCTTTACTCCTCTTTGCATGTCACCGAACGTACCCACAGGTTTCAGGGATCACGACATGGACATTATTCTGCTTAAACAGTATCTGCAGATACTTTCTCTTGGACCGATCAGTTTACCCAAAGAAGAACCACCCTTCTCCCTCCAGTGCCTGTGCAAGCCTGGCTGTCAGCATCCTAGGGACAAGAGGACACTGGTGCTGGTGTTGCCACCATTTGGTTTCTAGGTGCCATTTATTCTCCCTCGTTTCCAAATGCCACCAGTGCCCTCAGCTGTGCCCAGTGTCCCCCTGTCCAGAACCTTCTCTATCTGATACAGAAAATGTCAGGCGTCAGGAGGAGTCCGCTTGCCCGTCGCTCCTCATCTCCTTGGGCCAGCGCTGTGTGTGACCAGTTGGAGGGCACGCTGCTGGGACGGGCCCACAGCAGAGAGCCGCTGGGGCCCAGGTGCCAGAATGCGGCCAGGCCCACGAGCCGCTGCCTGCTTCCGGCCACGCTGCTTGCGTGATCCTGATTGGGTAATTTTTGAATCCCACTGTTTTTAATTGGATGTTAAAGCTTGCTGTTGATTGGATGTTAAAACTTGATGTTGATTGGATGTTAAAACTTGTAGTTGATTGGACACTTTTTGAGCCCTACCAAGGATATAAAAGCAGGAGGAGAACAAGGAAGTGGGGGCAGAAGGGAAGAAGATAGGAAGAGAGCTGTAACAATAGGTATGCTGAGCCTGCTGTGGAAGAAAAAAGACTGTTCTCTTCATGTGCCGCTTGGCTCTTTCCCCAATGAAGAGCTGTAACGCTAGCCGCAACAAATCAACTTTTTATGAGACCAAACCTTCAGTCTTGTGTCAACTAGAGAAGGAATGGTGGCTGGCAGTGGAGGGTGCCATAGGGAATCTGATGGTCACACTACTCCTAAAACAGATTTTTAACCCCTGCTCCTGTTTTCAATCCCGTCCACACCCCTTCAGAAGCAGCTGGTGCCTCTGTTGCTGACGCGCTCCAGGCTTCTGTGGCTCCAGTCACACTGTTTTTGGCTACAACTACAGGCTCTTAGCATGCAGCCTTCTCCCATCTAGCAAGCCAGTTATTGCCCATGCACCTGCTATTTAGCTTTCAAAATAATTCTATTCCCTCTTTCGTTCTTATAGCTCTTACTGATGTTTGTTTTTATTCTCTTACTGTCATCATAGTGGGACTTTGAGAGGGATTAGAGGTGTAATTATTTTTTTAAAATGGGCTATGTTTAGCAAGAAGTCCCTATGGTTTGTTTTTTTTCCGAGCACTAAGTAGTCACGGAACCAATTATACTCTTTGTGTTCTGCATGACAATCAGTTTCCATTAGTTTTCACTAAACACGAGTGACCAGAGTTCAGAAATTTCTGTATTTCCTGTAAAGGAAAAAAAAAAAAAAAACAGAATAAAGGTGGCAATTATCAAAGTTGCAATCTCAAAATAGTAATGTAAGAATAGTCTACTTTGCCTGATCCAAGGTAGGTGCTCAATAGGGCATTTGTGTGAATTATAAGATGCGTAAAATGTACTCCAAGAATCATGCAGGTCTGTGCCTTAATCTCAGCGTTTGCAAGCACAGGGCCATGCATATCGAGCTGGTGCTAAATAAACACATGATGAATTCATTAGTTGTCTCTTTCTGAGTTGAAGCTAGGAAAGTAAGCTCACTTCTAATCCTAGGTGTCCTAAAGGGACAGTGAAAAGTATGACATCCTAATCAATTTCAATGAAGGTACAATATTGAATTCCCTTGGAAAGCATCAAATAGAGCTTTGATATTTAATATACTAGTTATCTTGTCAGTAGCAGGTCAGATAAATTATATATAGAAGATGTGGATTCTATTACCCGCTAGTTATAATATATTAATATGGTGATTACCTTTCCTTCCTCCCCATCCCCACCCAAAGCATGCTATTTCATTAATTTCCTTCATTTTCGAGGAATGAAAGCTTGGAAAAATACTATTTCGACAACACAGGTGGATAGGGTTGGAATATTACCCAGTTAGAGATAGCGTGGCAGCTACAATCTCAGGGTCGGGTCTTTTTGCAAGTATTTGCCGTCCCTTTTGGGTTCGTCCCATGTGGATATCCCTAAGAGGTGTTGGAGCTAGGCTGGGCTTACCAGGGGCCTTCAGGCATGCAGCAGTTTGCTCAGACCAGTGGCCAACACATCTGCTTGGCAGGCCCCAAATGAGGATGTTGGTGCTTTCAGAAACCTTCTCCCAGCCCTGGACCAATGTCTCTAATTGCATTGGCCTTCACTGACACCTGGGAACAGCAGCTGCATCCAGCCTCAC
>VSMD01066803.1:0-107187 GCA_008750895.1 Mirza zaza | reverse complement strand
ATAAATGCAGATCAATATCATTGTGACAAATCGATGTGGCAAAACGTGTCTTTCATACAGAGGAACGTGACCTGCTTTGCTTTTCCTGGGGGCAATATAACTGGAAATTGGTATTTGTTTTCTTAGATATGTATTTTTTTTTCCTTTGTGTGCATTTCAGCTCCATGGAATTATGCTTATTTGATTTGTTTTCATTATTTGTGGAAGCCAGGTGGTATTTTGACAAGAAGTGTGGGGTCTTGCTTTCCAGTCTGGGATATGTGGAATCTAATCTCGTCTTCACCATTTACTTTCTGTGTGACCTGGAGGAAGTCACTGTGCCATGATTTCCCCATCTGTAAAATGGGTATCTTAAAGCTTGATCTATCTTATGTAAAGTGCTACTGGTTTGTCTCTAACTGCAGTTTTGTTTATATGCCTAACTTCTATGTATCTATATTCTAAGTAGTTTTCATTTCTAGTTTTTAGTTTTTTTTTTTTTTTTCTCATCACATCAAGCCCTTTTGGAAACAGAATGGTTTGAAATTTCTAAGGGAGTAAGGGAGTATGGCCAGAGAAATGGGGTATGTCCCATGTTCTGATTTCATTTTCTGCAAGATGAAGGTGGATTGAGATATAAGATGATTTCCTTTGTGGTTTAATATATGATTGATTTTTTAAAATTAATGATTCATGGAAATTGAAGGTAAAAATGTGTGTTTTTTTTTTATTGGCAGGTTATGAAGGTTTCAGTGTACATCTTGTATAATCATTCCTCTTAAAAAAAATTTCAGACTCTCTGAATGAGTTGTCAGCCCAGGGAGGGTTTTACTGCTTTGCCCCCAAATAGCACAATAACAGTAGTAAGCTTGTCCTCTGAGTTTAAATTGAATATTGACACATCATAGATCAAAGCTGAGATGTGGATATTTTCTTTTTTTTTTTTCTGAAGTCAGAATTGCATCTGGGCCAACAAGAGTTGACCGGAAGCTAGCTGATTGAATGAGGACAGCTAATAAATAACCCATCAGAGGATCAGTTAGATGCATAGACAGTGGGTGTCACGAAGTCCCATCTGCACTTTCCAAGTTAGGGTCAGCTTTTTTCCAGCGGACTTAAGGCATTTTTGAGTCATTAGTGTGGCTATATGCATTTTGAGATGGCTGTATCCAGCTACCTTAAGCTGATACCATTAAAGTTTTCACTTGTCCATCTCATTCCACTTATTTTGATTCCACATTCACTAAACAATTTTTTGAGATGTGATATAGTTTTCTATGTAGGTCTGGGTACAAGGAGAGGTCAGGTGAATCTTGTGTGAGACTGTGCTTGGGACAGTTTTCTAGTGCTGTAAATTAATTAGCATTGGAACCATTAGTTTGTCAGTTAACGGGACTGTATCCTTAGGACAATTTTTAAAGACAGGGTAAATGGATTGTGTATTTTCAGAGGTTTTGCTTTAGTTAAGGAGAATTTTTGATTCACATTTCCTTGATAATTCTTTTTCCTTGTCGTGTCTGTATGGTGCTCCTGAAATGCACATTGGTTGTCCTGTAACTGCTTTTAATCTTCACGTCTTTTTTTTTTTTTTTTTAATTTTAAAGAGATTTATTCTGAGCCAAATTTGAGCACTATAACCTGGAGCCACATGGAAGAAGCCTTGAGCAAGTGGACTCGCTGTAGCTGGGTTTCTACAGTTTGGTTTTTCTCTTTATGTAATCTTCACCTGTTTATCCTTCTCGAGTCTTGGGAGAGTCTTCTTGAGTTTTTACTTAACTGATTTGATTTTTTCCAAAATCCTGAGACTGCCCCTCCCTGCCTCCCTTGGGGTCTGTGATTACATAGGCTGGGCTTGTTGTGTCTTTCCCTTGCTCCAGACTGCTTTTCATGACACACCGCTCTCCCTTTAGAGATGCAATGATCCTTTTGAGTTACTAAAAGAGTAAGTTTACAGCAAGTTCTTCCATCTCTTGTCTGTCTTCTGTGGTTTGCTTCTTCAAAATCTTGCTTTTCAAGGAGTGGCAATTGCAGCATGTTCCTTCAGAGATGGTATTGGATGTGCTTCACATTGCTTGGTCTTTAATGAAGGGAGGAGAAATTCGAGGGTCAGCAGCTTGTTACAGGGGTGACCCGAACCAGAGGAAGTCCCCAAAGCTGCTTGACCGATTTGCCAATTTCCTGCTGTATTTAGTGTGGTGCACAGGAGTTAGTCTAACCCCTGTTTCCCTGCCTGGTCTCATTCTCCTGGTCAGCACCCAACCAGGACTGTGTTCTATCTCTCGTGCCCGGTGAAAGCCAGGCTTAATCTAGTCGTGATTCTGATGTCCGTGCCTGCTCGTGGGCCCTCCAGCTCCTGTTGTGCCCCCAGAGGCACCAGAAAAGCCACACGTGCTGCTGGCTGTCCCCAGGCCACGCTTGTCCCATGCCCTGCTGCTGTTACCTACTGGCCAATAGCAAAACAAATCTTCTAGGATCATTTCCACAACCTTCCTAGGTAGACATGCCCTTCTTATTTACGGTGTCTTCATTAGGATGTGCTTTCCTTGGTCTGATCCCATCTGCATTATATGAAGCAAAAAAAAATCCTTTTGGTGTGAAATATATATGCAGATTATTCCTTATTAAAAAATTAGTTAACGCCTGTGTAATCCTAGCACTCTGGGAGGCCGAGGCGGGCGGATTGCTCGAGGTCAGGAGTTCAAAACCAGCCTGAGCGAGGCCCCGTCTCTGCTAAAAATAGAAAGAAATTAATTGACTAACTAAAAATATACATACAAAAAATTAGCCGAGCATGGTGGCGCAAGCCTGTAGTCCCAACTACTTGGGAGGCTGAGGCAGCAGGATCGCTTGAGCCCAGGTGATTGAGGTTGCTGTGAGCTAGGCTGATGCCATGGCACTTACTCTAGCCTGTGCAACAAAGTGGGACTCTATCTCAAAAAAAAAAAAATAGTTATTGGTCATTTCAGTGGATATCTGAATTCAGGGGATGGAATTTCATGTGTTTATGAGCCTAGAGAAGCAGATTTTTTTTGTTGTTGGGGGAATCTAAATTTATTTGTTAATTATCACTTTTTAAAATGTATATATTTAAGGTGTACAGCATGTTTTGGTATAGATATACACAGTGGAATGATTACTACAGTTCAGCAAATTAGCATATCCATCTTCTCACAGTTACCTTTTTTTTTTGTGGTGATAACAGCTGAAGTCCACTCTCTTAGCAAATTTCCAGTATACAATACAGTATTATCATCTGTAGTCACCATGCTATACGTTAGATTTCTAGACTTATGCATCCTATATTCATTCTGTAAAACTTGGTACCCTTTGACAAACATCTCCCTATTTCCCCAAGCTCTCTCTGCCCCTGGTAACCACGTAAGTCTTAAAAATAATCCACTGAATGTTAAGTTTTGTTGAGTATGGTGGGTGCCACTTATTGTCACCATCAGTGAGTGATTATCCGCCCTACGAGAGATCCAGGACTTACAGCCTCTGAGAAATCCAATTTCTGCCCTGTCCCAGGCTCTCTGCTCAATTGCTAGCCCAGGGGACTCGGCAAGAGCTCTAGCAGGATCTCTCTGGCCCTGCTGAGATACTCTGAGGATGCCAGGGAGTGTTACCCTGAATTCTAATGATGCCGGGTGGACTTGGCGCCTTGCGTACTCAGTCGCTTTGTAAATAGTGTCTGATGCTTACAGAGTTAAGGCGTCATTCCCCGGTGTTTCTGAAAGAGGAAGGTACATAAAACAAGCACTCACAAGGAATATTTGGGGCTTCCCTCAGTCATCCTCCTGTAACTTGCTGTATTTGTGTTGACGATGGGGAGATAGAACGTTGGGAGTAAGAGCCAGCTGCTTCTGAGATGCAGTGACGAACTTGTATGATATTTGGAGAGTACAAACATAGTACCGTATAAATGCCATGTGGGTGGCAAATGGCTCCCAAGCCGACTGACCTTAGCAATGGAGAGGAAACTTGTCAGCATTGTGGTTATGTTGTAGGTCACAGTGGTGATTAATGAACACAGATTCCGAAAGTAAACCGTGGAGGAATCACTTCCCCGGGGGCCAGTTAATAACCAGATCTATTGTCACAGTAAATCTCAGGGGACGATGGTGACTCTTCCCTTCCACCTTTGTCCCAAATACCTCCAACACGTATGTAATGCCGTGGTGATGAACGGATGTAAAATGACCTGGCTTTGCTTCAGAAAGTCATTGGGGTACAGAAAGGTTCAGGCAAAAAAGGATTGTCACCTTCCAATTGGCTAGAGCAAATTCAAACCAAAACAGGAAATGGAATCTGGAGACTTGGCCTTGTACGATGAAGAGGAATTGAGGGCTCTGGGTACCGTTAGGGTGGAAATAGAACATGATCTCTTCAACTGCGATGCTAATACGTGTAACAAAATGCTACCTTTTCTTTATAGAGGTTGCTCTCTAATGTCTCCACTCTGCAAAATACCTGTGATGGGGGGAGGACCTTTTCAAGAAGACAGTAGTGAAGTCCTGGTATTTAATTACTTGATGTTTAGTGACAGAGTCCATCATGGCCTATGTTATGCATTAGGTCCAGAGTTGAGCTTGCTAATGTTTTTCCTGAGTTTGCATTGATGTATAAAATTCTGTGTGGGTGTGGATGTGCTTGAGTGCCATTGTGTGTGTGTGTGTGTGTATGTTGTAATTGTTGGTGTTTTTTTTTTTTTTTATTTCGGCAAATTATAGGGGTAAAATTTTAAGGTTTCAAAAAATGCCCTTTCTCCCCCTCCCCCCCCAAGTCTGAGTTTCCAGCGTGACCATCCCCCAGATGGTGCACGTCTCACTCATTATGTATGTATACACTTGCTCCCTCCCCCCTGCCCAATACCCTATTACTGTAGTACCTATGTGTCCACTTAGGTGCTGCTCAGTTAATACCCATTTGCTGGTGAGTATATGTGGTGCTTTTTTTTCCATTCTTGGGATACTTCACTTTGTTAGTGTGAGGATGCAGGGCAGAGTGATGGGGACTACATCCTTTGTTTGGTGACTCTTAACCCACTGTCAGCTGGAATGGAGTTTATATAGGCGTGGCAATCCTGGGAACACTCTCTGATACCCTGTTATAACAAATTATATCTTTAGAAAAATGCAAATTCTAATTTAGTGTACTGCCTCCTCTTTTCATTCCTGTTGCCACCAGTTTTCTCTTGCCCGAAAGACGACATTTAAGCGGACTTCTGTATCATCGGTGCCTTTTTCCCTGTGGATTTATTCCATCCTTAGTTGCCAAATTTAATCTTTCTGATGCTCAACCCTAACGTCTCTCCCCTTTCCAAATTCCCTCTGTGTCTCCCTGTTGCCTAACAAATAGAGTTCCAAAATGATATTTATTTAAAGCATATTGTGTGCCTGTCTCCCAGCTCATTACATCTCTCAGCTTGATTCTGTCTCCCCGTCACTCCGGGCACAGAGCCGTCTCTCTCTCTGCCTCCCTTTCCAGAGCCAGTCCTTCCACACCTCGCCAGGCCATCGCAGTGACTCAGATCTTTCTTCCTGTGATCGCGGTTCTGCGTATCCTTCTCCCCGTGGGCAAACTCCTCTTTAGACTGAAGCCCCCCACTTTTTTTTTTAAATCTTCTAACTTTGCACTGTTGAAAAGTCACCTCTTTCCTTACAGTGCTACATTTTCTCTTTGCTGTCACGTCCCCGGCTCAAGGGAGGAGAGGCACGTTGGTGGCCGTCTCCATGGCTATGTGGGCTGCAGGAGGCGACTGTTTATCGAAGATCCATGCCCATGTCACTGAGTACGAATGCTTCCTGCACCAGAGGAGGAGGAATTACAACTCTTTCTGACATGTTTTGGCCAAACTCCTTTTTTTGAAAGGGTAACACTGCTCTTCCACCTTCCCTGAAGCGACTCCTAAGGGCCGTGTAAAGGATTCTTGTAGAATATTCCCCTGGGAGCATGCCTTATAGCTGAGGGCCAGGATAGCCTCATCCCACTGTCCCTTGCAGCTTGTGTCTTCATCACAATGGGAAACCAGTCCTGCCGTGCCTTTGACACTTCTTGGTGTGGGTATTATTCTCTCATTCCTGGCCTGCTTCCCATGTTTAGTTTGGCGAATGGTGTTCTGATAGTATCCTAAATCTAGGGAGCCTTCTCCCTTTTACACTCTCTGTTTTATGAATTACTTTTGTAACACTTTCCGAATATCCACATTTGACGACCTGTTCCTTCACATGTACTCAGTTATTCTTTTAGGTACTAAAATATTGTATTATTTTCTATCACTTAATATCCATCTAAGCTGGATTCCGTTGTCAGGAGTAGTTCTAAATCTCCAAAGGCTCAGAGCAATTTGCAGAGGCAGGAATGGGTTTCAGAAAATTCTTTTTCTTGAACTTAAGTACAAGAAAAACCCTACTCATAGTTAGTGTCTTTTTAAAATGTCTCTCTAAACAGCAGCCACTCTCTGAATTCTGCTGTTGACGCTATGGCAGTATCTGTGACCACAGGTCAAGTATGCTTTTGGCTTGCTGGCTACCAGCCCTCGTGAACTACTACTTTACATGGTTTTCCTTTCTTTATACCTGTTTACTAATAAATTTGGTTGCAAATTGTGTCAATGTAATACAGTAGCCTGCACTTCTCTTACAGGGAGCAACAAACCAAACTTACACTAAAGCACCCCATGATTTTCCTTAATACCAATTTTAATCACTTCTGTTATTGGATTATCAGAAATTTTTGTCCCATGTGAAGTCACTTTAACAGGGAGGAGAGGCTCGTCAGGGAAGAGTGTAAGATTTCTGTATTTTTGTCCCATGTATATGACTTTGCATAAACAACTGTTGTTGAAGTTGATACAGAAGAGAGTTTATGAAACTTGGCACCATAATCTCTGAAGTATTATAAAAATGCTCACCATGCTCTTTAAAATGTATTATTTCTGAACTGAACTTTATTTTGTTTCCCTAACAAGTCTTTAAAAAGCAATGCAAAATCTGGCCAGGAGTGGTGGCTCACGCCTGTAACCCCAGCACTTTGGGAGGCTGAGGTGGGAGGATTGCTTGAGGCCAGGAGTTCAAAATCAGCCTGGGGAAGATAGTGAGACCCTGTCCCTACAAAAAAAAAAAAAAAAAAAAAAAAATTAAAAAATGAAAGCTAACATACCTTTCTTGTCCCATCCTGGAATAATAAGCTAACACAAAGTCAACTACTTTAAAAAATACTAACGGAATTTTATAAATATACGGATTAGGGCTTTTTATTTTTTTAATTTATAGCGAAGTGCCTTATCCATATTCCTTCTTTTTTTTGGCAAATAATTTACTATATGGAAGCATCAGTATATCCTAATAGACTTTTGGCCTTGACTAATGCTTCTTCAGTGTTTTATGAACTCCCAGGTTGGCTAAAACTAATGATACCAGTTGACCTGCGATCCACAAGAACACTATTTATTTGATGATTTAATACTCTTGGGAGGTGTTTTTGGGATAGTTCTCATTCTTGAGGTTGTCAGTGGTAGAGAAAAAAGCAATTTTTAACTGGAGATTTTGTTTTCTTTTTAATAGGACATTGTCTATTGTGATATCTCTGGCTCATTTTGTCCCCAATATATAAATATGTTGATTTATACTATTCACAGTCGAGTCAGTGACTGCAACATTAGCACTTAGCAGTCCCCTTCTTTGTAATGACGTCTGTGATGGAAGGTGAAACGTTAAAAGTCTGTTAGTGACCTGCGTCATGTCAAGTCATGAATTAGCCTGCGTCTGAGGTCCTTAAATGCGGATTGGAATCACCTGTGGAGTTTGAAAAATGCTCACGCCCAGGTCCTAACTGCAGAGATTTAATTGTACTAGAATTGGGCCAAGGCATCAGTATTTGTTAGAAGTCCCCCTGTGTAATTCTAGCATAGTCAAGGTGAAGGTCTACTTACATCAAGACTCATTCAAGTACCTAGACTCTTACACTAAATCTCGGAAGCTTTAACAGGAGTGATTTGTATAGGGAGTCTTTTTGGGGATGAATTCATTTTAAATTGAGAAAAGATTTAGTGAGACTACCAATAGAAAATCTTGGTCTTGGCCAGTTCCATGAATAAATAGAAAAAGATAAGGACTGCATGAGACTATATTAAACTGTGTGTGCTAGTGTGCAGTTTTAGCTGAAATAATCATACTGAATTTAGAAATTACACATGTAAAATAATTATAGACTCAGAGGGTATAAGCAGCTTTTATTAAACTAATAGGAAATGTTTATTTCTTTAACACAACAGGTTACAAAACCTTCCTTTAATTAAATGTTTAAACAATTTACTTCTGGTGACAGATTTTATTTGCACAAGAATGGCAAGAAAAATATCACCTTCCTGCCCTACCTGAAGCACTGTCCATCTGAATCCCAAGGTTAATGCAGTGAATTGAAGGTATATTACCTCCTGACAGTTTCACAGTTATGCATATCAGTTATCACTGGCAAATAAACCACATCTATTTTCTGACATAGCAGTAGGAAAAATATGGCAAAAATTATTTAAAAATATATTTTTTCTAGAAGTCAAATGTTTCTTTGAGATATATGCTATATGGTAAAATTATTTTAATATACACTTAAAGAATACCATTAGAAACAAATATTAGAATTAACATAAGTCAATTTAGTGAATGTCATTTTTTAAGGGAAAAAAATAAAAATACTGATTCATGGGGACCCAAAGTTTTATATAAAAGTGAAAAAGCTTTTTGGAAGTTATGAATTACTGTAGCCGCCTGTTAAATCAGTTTTGACAACTGTTAAAAGACATTATCATCACAAATAGGGCTGCATTTCACTCTGTCTGTCAAATATAATCAACATATATGATTTTAAGAAAGTGTGACTATTTTCCCCGAGTGACGGCAGAAAGGTGGCCCAGTAGGAGTTCTCTGGCTTTAGTCCCTTCACAGAAATCCAGCAGCACCTTTCCACAGGCAAGAATACCTCCTGCATGGTCCAAAACTTGAGAATGAGGCTGAGACACCCACTTGGACCACAGAACTGAGAAGAGCCACAATTAAACTGTAAGAGGAATGATTCTCTTTCACCGCTCCTCCCTTCAACCAGTTCTGCGCCACACACAGAGAATTCCCTTGGAACTGCTCCTCCCTTAAACCAATTCTGCGCCACACACAGAGAATTCCCTTGGAACCACGGTTTCTACAGTGGGAAAAGTGAGTTGGAGGTGGACATTCAGCTTCCCCACCATTCTAGGACCCTTGGCAGGAGCCCCACTCCTGTCTCATTCCATGGTAAACGTTGGGAATACCAGCAGGACTAGACCTCCTAGGGTCAGTTAGAAACAAAGGTTGGGGAGTGGCACTCACAGCGACCAGCACACAGATCTGGGTGGTTGCCCTGCAGTTTGTCCAGTAGACATGCCATGCCAGAGAAACTAGCCAACAACATCACTCTGTAGGAAACAAAGTCCATGAGTCTTCCAAGCTTGGATTTTTAGCAAGCTTCCCCATGCAGCTCAGCTGTTCTCGTCTTCCTCAGGTCAAGACACAATTGTAGGGCAGTGATTATCTGTGAGGGGTGGCATCTGGACCCACCGAACCCTAGTGGTGGAGAGGTGGTCTAAATAAGCCCTGGTGCTCTCCTTCAGTCTTCCCCTGACTGAGGAGAAGCAACTGCAGGACAGTGATTACCTGTGGAGGGAACATTTGGCTCTGGCCAGCCAGATAGAGAGGTGATCCAGTTAAGCTCTGTTTCTCTTCTTAAGTCTTCCCCAAGCCAAGAGGCAGCTGCAGGTCATCCATGACCCATAGAAGAAGCATCTAGCACCACCCAACCCCAGCTATAAGGCAGTGAGTCCACTAAATCTCAGAACTCTGCTTAAGCCCCGCCATGGACTGGGAGGCAAGCCCAGTCCACACATCTCTGTAGCCTCTGCCACTGCCCACCCTGTATGGCTGAGCAGCAACCCTGGAGATCTCACCCAGCTTCGGAGCCCATGACAGGGCCTGGCCCAGCTTACAGATTTCAGACAACAGTACCACTCAGCTAGGAAAGACAACCAGCAGCTCTGCCTGAGAAGAGATGATTATGTATCCCAGCCAGTAACCCCACCTGATGGCAGAATCCAGTTTAGCAGTCTCACTGGACTATGGAGCGCAGCCAGCAATACCATTCAACCTCAGAACACAAGATACAACCCAGCCCAATTTTCGAACCCAACACCAAGCCAGGTCTGCTTGTCCAGTTTTGCTGCCAGCCACCCATCTACAGTCTCAGTCTAGACTAAATAGTAATGGTCTACAACCACCAAAGAACACCTGGAAAGGCAGGAAAAGGTGGCCATGTTCTTACATGCATAGGCATCGATGTAAGGACACAGAGATCATGAAAAATGAGGGAAATAGGACACCACCAAAAGAAACTAATAAACCTCCAGCAATGGACCCAGAAGAAAAGGAGATCTAGGAAATAACTGAGAAAGAATTCAGAATCATTCTCTTAAAGAAGTTAGGGAACTACCAGAAAGCATGGATAGGAAATGAAACAAAATTTGGAAAACAATTTAGGAACAAAATGAGAAGTTTGTCAAAGAAATAGAAACAAGAAATTCTGTAATATCATAACTGAATGGAAAAATTCAATAGAAAACTTCAAAGCAGACTTAAGCAAGAAGGAAGAAACAGTGAGTTCAAAGGATATTTGAAATTATCCAATCAATGGAGCAAAAGGAAAAAATGCAAAAGAATGAAGAAGGCCTACGAAAATTATGGGACACCTTCAAGAAAACTAACCTTTGCGTAGTAAGAATTTTTGAGGGAAAAATTGAAAAGAGAATAAAAGAAAAGAGCTAAAAAGAAAAAGACCTAGAAATCCTAATTAATGAAATAGCTGAAAAATTCCCCAATCTTGGGAGAGGAGATTGGTCAGGTACAGGAAGCTCAGTGGTCACCAACTAAATTAAACCCAAAGAGGAGTTTACCAAGATGCCTCATAATCAAATGATCAAAAATCAAAGATGAAAGAATATTGAAAGTGACAAGGGAAAAGAAAACAGATCACATTCAAGGGAGCCTTGTTATGGCTTTCAGTGGATTTCTTAGCAGAAACCCTGCAAGTCATGAGACAGTGGGATGATATCTTCAAATGGCTGGGGGGTTGGGGTGGGGGCTGTCAATCAAGAATACTTTGCTTGACAGAACTGTAATTCAGAAAAGAGGGAGAGAGAAAAACTGTTCCATACAAACAAAAGCTAAGGAAGGTCATCACTACTAGGCCTGTTTTATAGGAATTACTATAGCAAGTTCTTTAAGCTGAGAGAAAAGGCTGTTAATTAATAACACAAAACATATGAAAGTAAACAATCTCAGTGGCGTCAGTAACATACTCAGAATTCTGTAATGTAAGGGCAGTGTATAAAAATTTTATCTGCAGTAGGAGGATTAATATACAAAAAACTTAAGAACAACTATAATAAATAGTTCAGAGATCCAAATTATAAACACATGTTAATTTTTATATCAAAAACATAAAAGGTTGGGGGAGACAGTGAAAGTGTATCGTTTTTATGTGCGATTAAAGCCAAGTTGTTGCCAGCTTCAAATAGCCTCTTAAGAGCCTAAGGTATTTTACGTAATCCTGACCGTAATCACAAAGCAAAACCTGTAGTAGTTGTACAAAATATAAAACGGAAGGATTCAAAACATTGCCACCACAGAGAACCATTAGACCACAATGGAAGACAGCGAAGAGAGAGAGGGAGAAGGAAAGAAGGGAAACCACAAAACAATCAGAAAACAAATTATGAAATGGCAGTAGCCACTCTTTACCTATTGAAAGTGAAGGGAGAGCAAAAGGGATTCCTTGCAAATGGAAACTGAAAGAGAACCAGGGGTAGCTGTACTCACATCGGATAAAATAGACTTTAAGTCAAAACTATACAAAGAGATAAAGGTTATTATGTAATGACAAAAGGGATTAATTCAACAAGAACACATAGCAATTGTAAATACGTATGTACCCAACACCGAGCACCTGCATACGTAAAGCAATTATTAAGTGATTTGAAGGGAGAGACAGACTGCAAGACTTTAATGATAGTGGGCTTAAACACCCAACAATGGACAGATAATCCAAACAGACAATAAAGGAATTTGAATTACACGTTAGACCAAATGGACCTAACGATACATACACAGAACATTGCATCCAATAGCAGCAGAACACACATTCTTCTCAAATGTACATGAAACATTCTCCAGGATAGATCATATGTTAGGCCACAAAACAAATCTTAACAAATTTAAAAGGATTGAAATTAAATATCTGATAAGAGATGAACATCCAAAATATATAAAGAATTCAATAGCAAGAAAACAACACAATTAAAAAATTGGAAAGGACCCGGATAGTTGTTTCTCTAAAGAAGACATATAAATGGCCAATCAGTACATGAGAAAATGCTCAGCGTTGCTGATCATTACAAAATTGCAAACACCTCAAGTGTCCAGTAGATGGATGGATAAAGAAAATGTGGTGTATATACACAATAGAAATTCAACCTAACAAACAGGGAAAATCCTGTCATTTGTGACACCATGGTTGAATCTGGAGGACGTTATGCGAAGTGAAGTAAGCCAGGCACTGAAAGACAAATACTGTGTGATCTTACATATATGTGGGTTCTAATAAAGTTGAACTCAAAGTAGAGCGATTGTTACCAGAGGTGAGGGGTGGGGTAGTATGGAGAAGGATGGAGTGGGAAGTTGTTGATCAAGGGATACAAAGTTTCAAATAGGAGGAGTAGGTTTTGAGAGCTGTAGCACAGCAGGGCAACTCTTGTATTATATATTTCAAAATCACAGATTTCTAACCACAAAAAATGATAGGTAAGTGAGGTGGTATGTTAATTGGCTTGATTTTATGCTACATTGTATATCAAACCATCACATTATGCCCCATAAGTATATGCAGTTATGATTTGTCAAAAATAATAGTAATACCGTTTTAAAAATTAATTTAAAAAGTGTGATTAGAAAGTATGTAAGAGCAATTGGAAGAGATAACAAAATTCAGCTATTTCTAGCCGCCTTGGAAGGGAGTGCTTTAGAATAAAACCCAAAACCAATGCCCAATACCCCAAATGAAAACTGAGCTGCTCAGAATTACCATTCGCAAACTGGGAGCAAATAGAGCGAAGGAATTTGAAATCACTTCTTTATTGTTGTGCAAGTCAACCACCAAACTATTCTAAGTACCATAAAGGAAACCTCTCCACCAAGTTCACACAACAGTCTTGCTAGTCTGAGGATCTTTTACAGGGTAATTCAGCATATTTAGGAACCTTTGGAGCTGCTTATGAAAAAACAGGCCTGATTTTGCAGTGGAAGAGATGTTGATCTTGGAAACTGAAGATTTGGTTCTGGACCCAACTTGACCTGCACATAATGATTGGCTCATAGACACGGGGGTTACTACTTGGGGCTCTTGTTTCTTTATTCTTACATAGAATTGGGTGGTGGATTGTGGGACCTTTAAGGACATTCTACCTCTGATAGTCCTTGGTTCTAAATTCCATGGCTTCCATTCCATTCTTTCATTTCTAGCTCTTGTTGTTGAACTTCAGCTAACTAGTTACAGAGGTAGCTCAGGATGACATATTTGCTATCAAGATGAGGTTCAGTTTGAAGTCTCACTGGGTACTTATTGTGATATAAACCAAGTGTATTCTTCCTATACTGATGATACATGCATACTGCTTTGAAATGATTGCTGTTATGAAAAGAGATTTGTGCAGCTATGTCAGAAAGGATGCATTTTCCATAAAACATTCATTCCTTGGTTTTCTTTTAGTTGCCTTCCCCCTCCCCCACCCCTTTGGCAACCTAACTGAATTTAGGCTATTTCTAAATGGAGACAGTCACTAATTGTAAGTTGGCCAGTTTCTTGGGAGATTTTGGAAAGTCAAAATAGCTAGAAAGAATCCTAACAACTCTCAAGCCCAGAATCCCTTTTTGATTGACACAGTTTGATTTTCCCTTATTATTCCCTTGTTTGTTTCATTTCTTCCCTTCATCAGTTTCCCGTTTCTGAAGAAGGAACTGAAGTGTCCAAATTGCATGCAGGGCATTTAAACATTTGATCTGCATCTCTAATTACCTTTATCTATTATGTGAGGATTTTACTCACTTTGCCAAATTGCGTTGCTACAAAGCCCATTAGGGATTTTTAAAGCCAGGATTAGTGTGTGCTGCATATTCAGAACTTTTCAGTTATTAATTCATTTCTAGCAGAAAAATTTTGCTCTAATTATTGCAGCATTGCAGTCTGGGATGTTGGTCAGAGCTTTTGAAGGTGGTGATAAAGCAACTTGAATTTACACTTGACCCTTGAACAACATGGGGGTTAAGGGTCCTGACCCCCAGTGCTGTGAAAATATGCATGTAATTTTTGATTCCCCCAAAGCTTAACTAATAGCCTACTGCTCACCGGAAGCCTTGTTGATAGCATAAATAGTTGATCCACACATATTTTGGATGTTATTATAAGAATACATTTTATATATATATACACACACACACACACACACACACACACACACACAGGAAGGTAGAGAAGAGAAAATGTTATTTAGAAAAGCATAAGGAAGAGAAAATGTTTATTAAGTGGAAGTGGATCATCATCCTAAAGGCCTTCATCCTCATCATCTTCACACTGAGTAGGGGGAGGAGGAGGAAGAGGAGGGGTTGGTCTTGCTGTCTCAGGGGCTGCAGAGGTGGCGGAGAGGCAGGTGCACTCGGTGTAACTTTATGGAAATACATCACGATTCCTGTCTGAATTTTTTGCTTTTTTATTTCCCTAAAAATGTTTCTATATGGTAACGATTCTTCTTCCACCACATGGTTTTAGTTTTAGTGCCCTGTCGTAGAAGGGTCGACACCATGAAAGAAGTCAAAAGCAGTCTTGAATAATTGGAACCCTTCTGCCAGATTGTCTAGTGTCAGTTTGTTTCCTCGTGCAGTTGCTTCCTCATCTTCTTCCTCATCTTCTTCCTCATCTTCTTCCTCATCTTCTTCCTCATCTTCTTCCTCATCTTCTTCCTCATCTTCTTCCTCATCTTCTTCCTCATCTTCTTCCTCATCTTCTTCCTCATCTTCTTCCTCATCTTCTGGGTGCTGGTTTGGCAACATTAGTCTCCACCAAGTCGTCTCTGTTAATTCCCCTAAGGTGGTGTCTGTTAGCTATTGAATTTCTTGAAGGTCCACTCGTGAGTAGTGATGTTAAGTATCTTTTCACATACCTGTTGGCCATTTCTATATCCTCTTTGAATTTATCTAAAAATATGTCACTTGATACATTTTAAAATAGTCTAGTGGCAAAACTAAATATACCCCTCCATTCCCTTATATGCCACACATTATACTGTAATACCCATATTTGTATCATGTATTCTAGAGGCGTTCAACAAATAACGTCATGCCAATTTGTGATATTCAAAGTCAACCATATAATAATATTGATATTAATAGATCCCTTAGATTTGAAACTCCTAATATAAAATCAGTTTGGTTTCGAACACTTGCACTAAAACAGTTTTATAAGTCTTGGGAGAAATAGATATCTAGAATAATGGTCCTCAGTGGCAAACTTAGGTTTGTCTCCGTTGAGTTGAATAAACAGGGTTTGCTGAGCCGAAGTGGTGAAGTGTAATCACAACCACTTCTGTTTGAGGACTTTTTTCTAATCCCTGTCCTCACTGTTTTAGATCTCACTTTTCTTTTCTCCTTAGGAAAAAATTCCTCCTTATAAGCTAGTCATATAACTACTTCCTGGTCATCGGATTAATGTTTAAAGAAAACACTTTATTCTGAATTGTAGCCTCACACAGCTTTCTGTTTTCCAATAAATTGTAGTCATCTAGGTATCAGAAAATATTTGATTAGGCGGTGGAGAGGTCTCTGAAGTGATGTTGTGTTCAGTTACTGGGACCTTTATTTCTAATCATTTGAAAATCAGAGGATAGAAGTATTTAAATGATGGAATCACATTCTTTTAGGAGAATTTTTTTTCCTTTTATAGTTTGGCAGAGACAGTTCAAGAGCCAAAGGAAAGTAGAATTGACTTCAGTAGTTCTCTGGTCTTCTCTAGGACATGGGCCCAGCCTGCCCTCAAGTACCCCAAATCTGAAATCCCTTCTTAACTACATTACAGGACTTATTGGTGAGAGTGCATAGATAAAGTTCAGTCCTTCTTGCTTTGGCATTTTAATAGGTTATAACTGTGACAGGTGTGAGTTGTATTCACTAATACTTGGCTGTAAGGTGTCATGATTTAAAAAAAAAATTGGCAAGTTCACAATATCTACACTCAGCAGGATGTCACGGTGGATAACAGACTCAAGGCATGAAACTCTATAAGAATTCTAGAAGAAAATGTTGGGAAAACTCTTACAGACATTGGCCTAGGGAAAGAATTTATGAAGAAGACCTCAAAGGCAATCACAGCAACAACAAAAATAAATAAATGGGACCTGATAAAATTAAAAAAGCTCCTACACAGCCAAGGAAACTATCATAGGAGCAAACAGACAACCTACAGAATGGGAGAAAATATTCACATGTTATACATCTGATAAAGGGCTGATAACTAGAATCTATACAGAACTCAGGAAAATCAGCAAGAAAAAAATCAAATAACCCTATCAAAAAATGGGCAAAGGATATGAAGAGAAACTTTTCAAAAGAAGATAGAATGATTGAAAAACATGTGAAAAAATGCTCAACATCTCTAATCATCAGGGAAATGCAAATCAAAACCACAATGAGATATCACTTATCTCCAATGAGAGTGGTCTTTATCAAAAAGTCCCAAAATAATAAATATTGACATAGATGGGGAGAGATAGGATCACTCATACGCTGCTGGTGGGACTGCAAACTAGTACAACCTCTGTAGAAAGCAATATGGAGACACCTCAAAGAGATACAAGTATCATTACCATTTGATCCAGCAATCCCATTGCTGGGCATCCACCCAAAAGAACAAAAGACATTCTATAAAAAAGACATCTGCACTTGAATGTTTATAGCAGGACAATTCACAATTGCAGAGATGTGGAAACGACCCAAGTGCCCATCAAAACATGAGTGGATTAATAAAATGTGGTAAGTGTATACCATGGAGTTCTACTCAACCACCAAAAACAATGGTGATCTGGCACCTCTTGTATTATCCTGATAGAGCTGGAACCCCTTCTTATAAGTGAAGTATCACAAGAATGAAAAAATAAGCACCACATGTACTCACCAGCAAATTGGTTTTAAGTGATCAACACTTAAGTGCCCATATAGTAATAACATTAATTGGGTGTCAGGCAGGTGGGAGGGGGAGGAGGGGATGGGTATATTCTTACACCTAATGGGTTCAGTGAGCACCATCTGGGGGATTGGACATACTTGAAGCTATGACTTGGGTGGGGCAAAGGCAATATACGTAACCTAAACATTTGTGCCCCCATAATATGATGAAATAAAATAAGTCCGAAGACCTCAGACTCATTCAAGTTTGGCGTGATCCCACAACTTCCACTGGATGTGGTCACAAGTTGGGAGGCTACTTTGGTGTCTGGAACAGAGAACAGGAGCCTGGATTGTAGTCAGTGGGGCTCCCCTTGTCCTCGCAGGCAGTGCTGGGGTCTTTCTGGTCAGTCTCAAGAGATGCTCGCAGGGCTTCCTGTCATGGGAGTTCTCTGTTCATACTATGAGCTCAGCCATAGTAACCACCTCTGCTGCTCAGAACAGTGCAGCTCTTGGGAGCAGCATCTGCTGACTTTCTTAGAGCCCTTTTTCCATGATCTGGCTCTGCATACCAGCAGGATGCAGGACTCTCTTACTCGGAGAAACACTCCCACATTCCCAGGCTCCTTTGTAGTCACAGATAGAGGTCAGCCTCTTCTCCACAGTTGACCCACTGTGGCCTCCTCTTCCACCTTGGACATTCCCTACCCACTCATCCCTAAATGTTGGTTCTGGGCCTCTTTGTATGTTTATACACAGCTGTCTGTTATTTCTACTTGGGAAAAGCAAATGTCCATTTCTTTTAAATTCAAAGGCTTAAGTACTCTCTTGAATGTGTGTGTTGGAGACAGAGGGAGGGGCAGGGCTCCTTTGGCTCTACAACACAAACACAAACTACTATATCAGTAGATGATCCTGTCCTGTCTTTGTCGGAATAAAGATTGATTAGACTTTTATTGCTTTTGATTGTCCTAGTTTCTTTGGATATTACGAAGAGGAGAGGCGTGCTGACTTATGGATGTGTATGTACGGTAGGACTAAGTCACGTGTGTTCAGTAGCAGCAAGGGGGGTAATAATATCCTAAGAAAGTACAGCGAAGAAAATAGAACAAAGTTCCACATAATGTCAAGAGCCAAAGTGTTGGAGGGATGTATATTTGGTAGTACTGGATGTAAGTATTGACGTCTGCTCTTTCAAAATGTGTTTATTGGAAGTGGTACTTGAACATCAAAAAACCCTTAGACTAGAAGAAATACGAGAAAGAGAAGTAAGCTTTTGAATAAAGGGCAATGTTATTTTCATGTAGCTTTTGTTTTTTTATCTATTTGAAAACTAGTACACCTGGAGTACTGGAGCTTCAAAGTTGAGCGAGATAATGTCTCTATTGTCAAGGACTCTGAACACTTGTGCAAAGGAACCAGATCTGCCTGGAGCCAGCAATCCCCGTAGTGAGCTCAGTGCAGTCAAGGTGGTGTGATTGGAGAACTTCTAGAGTGCTAAGGAGTGCTTAAAATGTAAGCTTGTTCTGAGGAAGTAGGGTTGACATTTGAGCTTGAGGGATCAAGGGATAAGGTATAGCAAGTAAGTTATGATGGGTGGGGGTATGGGATTGCAATGAAAGGAAGAGCGGGAGCAAAGCAGTAATGGGAACTGACCATGTGATTTTTGGAAAATGACAAGGCCCCCTGATAAAAGCAATGTCAGAAGAAAAATGCTAAACATGAGGCTATTCTCAAAGCTACCTGAAAAGAGCCTTGCAGGAACTGTCAAAGGCATAAGAGCTCAATTTCGCAAGCAGTAAAGAATTATCCATTACACGTAAGATGGATGGTGATGTGTTCAGACAACTGGGTCAATTTCTTCCTTCCAAAATTTCTTCCTTTCCTTCCTTTCTTTCCTTCTAGATGATTTCTGTGCTTTGTGGATGATGGGTTAGAACAAAACTTAAAAAAATAGACCCTGGCACTGTCTCCCATTGCTGCTGGGAGTGCAAACTGGTACAGCCCTTCTGGAGTAAAAGTTGGCCATGCGTAGCAAAACTACCTTTCAGCTCATACCCCCTTCCAGAAATTTATGCAAAAGATCCACCTCTAACAACATGAAAATACATGTGAATAAGATGATTTACTGCAGTATTGTTGGTAATTGCCAAATACTGAAAACAATCTAAATATTCACACATAGGAGACTAGTTTTATAAATGATAGAACATCCATGCAATGGAGAACTCTGCAGCTGTTAAAAAAAAAAAAAAAAAAAAAGAGTGAGGAAGATTACTGTGAATTGATTACTATTGAATAATTCCCAGGATATATACTATTTAAATGCAGAGAATAAAAGAGTATCTATGAGCTGCTCTTTATATAATAAAAGAAAAAAGATATATGTAAACAAGCATGCATTTGCAAATTTTCGTATAAAAGAAATACAGGAAGGATAAATCAGAAACTAATGAGATAAATTACTTGTAGTAAATGGTTGAGTACGGAGGAGAAGGAAGAGGGGAACAGGACTGAAGTAGGAGAGGTTGAGATGGGAACAGCACTTACTGTACCTTTAGCTTGGCTCTTTAAATAAATGCAATTAACCAGAAGGTAGGTGGAACCCAAAGGGAATATAAGCAGTAATAAATGAACCTGACTGTATCATAAATGACTTAAATAAACTCCTAAAGGAAGAAAAGAACTAACCTAAGTAACTTAGAACAGTATTTTGACTGGATACTGTGAGACTAAAGGCAAAAAGAAGTGTAAACAAATATCCAATACTGTACTCAAGTTAGTAACTCTGTTTCCCACGCAGGTATGGGTGGTTAGGAATTGTGAAGCTGCTTTGAATGATCTAGGATTGAATAACTACTAAATATTTTGCAGATAATGAGAGATGGATTTTTCACTTTTGGAAAAAGTTACAAATAAGGAAAGAGAGAAATAAGGAATAAAACCCTGTGGTGTTGGATTAAAATTGGAGGTGTCACTATGAATTTATGGTTCTTAACGTACATACAGATGCCAATAGAACTATAGATGTGTATGTTTGTGTTGGTGTGTGCACATACATGTATTTCCTAGCACTGTTGAGAGGTGCTAGAAGTGATAACTCTTCTAGCACAAGCACAGCTTGCAGCTAGATATTGGTTTCTAAATACCATTTTCCAATAAAAGAAACTGTTTTTAGAAAAATTGCTAATTCCAGACATGGAACAGGAAAAATATAAGATGAGCGTGAGATGTCATACAGTGCCAGAAAGTAAGTTTTGCAAAATGGTAAGGATTTGTTGAAAGGACGGAGGAGCCAACTGAAAACAGCTCCCAGTGGCAAAAGGTGGAACGATTTGAGCAAATAAATAAATAATGACAGTATTACATTATAACTCATATGATAAATTAATATTTGTGAGTCCATACTGATATAAATGTTAAAATCTTTAGGCAAATTTAACAGTTTTTTTTATGCAAGAATGATTTATGAATTGGGCAGCAGCATAACCAGAAGAGGTTCACTGAGCTCCACCCAGCATCTTGAGCAATGACGTTTTGTGGGCTGAACTTAGAAGCAAACTAGAGAAACCACTGGATTAGCAACAACTCAGTGTTTGCCTTATCTGTGCGTGGTATGATGAAACATTTCCCTTATTTAGCAGGTTTGGTGGCTTGGCTGCCTGGGATTGGCTGAAACATGGCTGTTTGTTATAGAAAGAAAAAAAACCCTACCAAATTAGGTTTTGGTTTGTTTACATTCTAAGTTAGGTTTGAGTTTGTTGCATAAGAGCTCAGCACAGAGAGCCTCAGGCCAATGGCCTTCTGCTTATTTAATTTAACACACATAAATACTTGAGTAAATAAATGGAGAGAAGGGACTGTCTTCTTTAGATAATCCCATTTAATAAATGGAGAAAGAAGGGGAGGGCAATAGAAAATCACTATTGGTTAAACAATACAGTTTGCCCAATTGATGCAGGCAGGATGGATGCTGACATTAATATTTGAGTAGAAATAGGATATTTGCAAAGTCTTAAAGTAGCTCCTCCTAAGTATGTATTAATTACAGAGAGGGAAACAGAAAACTTTCAGGGGAGAAAGTCCTGCAGACCCCACTTTGACAGAGTGACCAAAGTTGACATCAGCCATAGCAGGACACATTGGCATTGTGTGTCTCGTAATAGGATACACTGAGAATAGCCCGGCATTGCTTTTGTGATATTCTTGCCTAAAACTAATAACCTCAACTCTGATCTTCAGAAAACATCAGAGGAAAGCAAGTTGAAGGACATTCCACAAAAATACTAAGCAGTTTTTTTTTTTTTTTTTTTGTCAAGGTCATGAAATACAAGGAAAGACGCAGGAACTAATGTAGGCTGGAGGAGGGCAGGGAAATGTGACCACTCAGTGCAGAGCGGGACCCTGGATTGGATTCTAGATCGGAAAAGAGATACTGATGTAGAAACTGATAGTCAAATAAGATCTAATTCTAATAAGATTAAGCATTAGTCTCGTTGGCAGATGAGCGTAGGGCCAATGTTGACTTCCTGGTTTTCATAATTTTATAATGGTTTTAAAAATATTAATATTAGGGGAAGATGGGCAAAAGATGTATAGGAACTCTTGGTACAACATAAGCCTAAAATTATTAGGGGGCGGGGAGTGCATGTTAAGTGCTTACATGGGAGAAAAGTTGGGAGATTCAGCAGTGGTGACAAGGATGGGTTTGAGAGACATACAATTTCGTGCCCAATAAAATGCAGCGAGAGGCAGCAGGGGATGGCGTGAGGGAGAAAGGGAAGCATTTGACTCTTGTTAATCCACTTTGGATACGTTCAACAGCTTACTCTTCTGTTTGAAATATTTGTTTAGCATATTACACGGTTCAGTGCAGCCAGTGGGTTTCCAGGAAACAGAAGAGCTCTGAATCTCAGAATGAAGATGAGCTAAGTAAGAGCCAAGTCTTGGAAGATCTTTTCACGGGAGAAATTCGGTCTCTCCACTATTTCCTTTTCTTAGGATTCAGGACGTTTCCTTTGTCATATATGGGGAAGGCTGGATCAAATGCACCTGGAAAGTGGTGTAACAAAATGACCTTGTTACCAGTTGAGTGCATTGTTACCAGTTTGCAGGGCACTCCACACATTTCCTGTCTTTCAGATGCTGGGCTCCATCAGGGCTTTTAGAGGATTTTCCAAAGCTGCTTTAAAGAACCCCCTTTTTTTTTTGTCCTAGTAATCAGATACAATAATAGTAGGTGTGTATGTGCACAGAAGAGCACGTGGCAGAACAGAGAGTAGAGAATTTGACAGAATGCTATCTGAAGGCAGGATGCAGGGTGAGTTAATTTATAAAAAAATTCCTTTACTACTTTGGTGAATGCATATAAAGCATTCATGAAATCTTATATTGCAGAGTATTAAGGAGAAAAGAAAAACCAATGGTCTAGGAGATGTGGATAGTTTATTTGGATTTTAAGATATTAAATGTTTCTAAGGATAAGCAAGCCATCTTTGCATTATATAATACACTATTAATAAATGTGACCACATATGCTTTGTATCTGTTCATTTTGATTTTTACACAACCCTGCAGGATGTAGTTATTGTCGTTCTGTTTTACAGATAAGGAATCTTAGATTCGTAACAATAGCATTTTAGCATTGGCTGATAGAAACATGCAAGCTATGTATATAATTTTAAATTTTCTAGTAGTCACATGAAAAAAGATGAAAGAAACAGGTGAAAATAATTTAAAAATATATATTAACTCACTTTATTCAAAATCATGTCAACATAATCAATATAAAGCAGTTTTAACAAGGTATTTTACATTTTTTTATTGTAAGTCTTTGAAATCAATACCTATTTCTACCTAGAGCACATCTCAATTTGGATGCTAAATTTTCATTGGAAATACTTAACTTGATCTGTACTTAGATTTCATAAAATGTTTAGTCGAAACAGATTTACAAACCCAATTTGTTCCAACATGCTTCAGTTTTTCCAATAATTGAATAGAAGATCTACTTTTAAATTTAAATTTTAGTTCATTAAAATGGAATAAAATTTAAAATTCAGCTCCCTGGTCCCACTCCCCATATCTCCGGCGCTCAGTAGCCATCCATGGGTAATGTTGGACCGTGTGAATTTAGAGAATTAGAATTAATTACCCAAGGCCTCAGAGCCCATTAGTGCTGGAATTGACATTTAAATCTCAGTTAACACAACTCAAAATTTCATGATCTTAATCTCTAGCTTCTAGTATAAAAATTCTGTTGCTTAGCAGAAGTTGAGCAGTAATGAGAGTTTACTGAGTTGCATGTGTTCTTTCTTTCCTCTTTTTGATAATTGTGCTTGAATGCTTTAAAATCAATTGTCCACTGTGGGGCAGCTTGTTTAGGCCTTCGGAGAGCTGCAGGCAGGCACACACTTCACAGGCAAAAATGCTAATGTAGTTCTTAGTTAATCTTAGTCATTACCACAGTGAAATGAGAACAAAAATGCAAATGGTCAGCTAAAACCATCTCACTCTGGAGGCTTGTTCTGTTTTATCAGGGCTCTCTAGTTGTGCTTTATTAAAAGTCTGAGTTGTTCATCCTTGTCGTGGTGCTTTTAATTTTGTTTTGTACTTTTTGGGGCTCTTTCATGTTAAAAAAAAAAAAAAAAAAAAAAAAAAAGCAAAGGCTATTAGACTGCATTTCTCAGGAGACTCAAATTGATCTCTCCATGTAGAGATTTGACTTCCAAAACAAGAGAAGTCTAGACAGAAGCCTTTGATTGGCAGGCGAAGGCGCCATGGACTTGACTTTTTTTTTTCCTTTACCATAATTTAGAGAATCATTTTGATGTTTCATATTTTTCACTAATAATAATTTAAAAACCACAAATACACCGGTTTCATTTCCTAATAGTGGCCTCTCTGATACAGACATGGTTCCTAGGGAAGATACTTGGTTATTATTAATTGATTTGCATTTTTGACGACAGCAAGCTTTTCTGTACTTAGGAAAAAACATGTGCTTTGCAGTATCTGCTGATGGAAGCAGAGAACCCTGTTTGTTGACGTTGACCATCATTCAGATGGTGGAAAATTGTTTTTATACTTGGGGCGGGTGGGGGGGAGGTTGGAAAACAGAAAAGAAGAAAAATTGAATGACACGCCAGCAATTTTAGTTAATTTTATAATAACTTAATCTGTGTCAGACAAAGTAAAATGAATCACAACGTAAAAGGAAATGACTTTTTAATGAAAATCGTTCAGGCATGTCATGTACATCGTGAGCATGCACTTGTGTGTGTGTGTGTGTGTTTTCCTGTTTCAGACAGAAAAGCTGCTAAACGGGGGAAAAAGTGAATATTAAAAGGCTGTAGTAATTTCATAAGCCAGTGTTATGTTTTTCTCTTTAGTTTTCTATATGAAATGCTGGATGCAAATTATATGGGATAAAATAATTGTTCTCTCCCTGAACTATAGTCACAGTGTGACCTATTGGGTTTGCTCTATTTACTGTGTCTGCAGCATAATTATTAAGACTTAGCTGCGTTCCCAAATAGTTACAGATGTGGGAGAAAAATAAATTACTTTTGCATGCTAGCTCTGGAAGTCGTGCTGTTGTAATATAATGTAATCGGCCGTGAACAAAAGGAAGTTATTATATTCATTTATATTAGTTTGAAAGCCACAGAAATGTATTATATTATTTTAGGCTGGAGAATTGAAGCAGCATCCATTGGCGAGTCTTTTTTTTTTTTTTTCCGTGATCATCCAGCTTTAGTCTGAAGGTCATCGTCATGAAATGGGCATAATTTCAGCCTTTTCATTTTACTTGAGATGTAAGCAAATATGATGGCTGTCATCAAATATTTGAAGACATGTGGCAGAGAGGTTAGATTTGTTCTGTATGATTCCAGGTGAGGAGAAATAGAATGGAAGGGTGTAAGCGACAAGACATATTTTAATTGAATATAATGAAGAAATGATTATTGTCAGAACTGTCTAAAGATGGCATGGAATTCCTTTGAGAGCTGGTGAGTTCTCAGTTACTTATGTCCTACCTGAAGGTCCCTTTAGGTCCAGACATTCTCCAAAATTAGATGTATGAGTTTAAAAAAAAAAAAAAAAAGCATCAAAAGTCCTTTCTCTTCCAACCTAGAAAACTATGAAATCAACCCTCTGGAGGGAGCCTGGGTTTTTAGCAAAATATAATAGAATTGTGAGTGAGCCACTTAGATATCGTGACTTTGGGAAAACTCCTCCTGCCACTGTTTTCCAGTTAACATAAATGTATAAATGTATGTAATTTATATATAAGATAAGGATTATGTGTAATTATATATATAAAATTATATAAAATATATATCATATATTTATACATTTATGTACCATAAAAATTCATGTATAAATATGTACACTTATATAAATTATTTTATATAATATATAATATATATAATTTATATAATTGGGAAGTAGTGGCAAGAGGAAAATATATTTTAAAAGAGGATATTTTTCCTTTTAATATGCAGAAATACAATTAAGTTAATATGGGTTTTTGTGAGAGATGTCAATCCATTTGCTAAACCTTATGTAAGTAAACAATACTTCAGTATAAAGGTAGTTAAGTATTTTGATCTCCTAAAAGGTGAAAAAAATAGGACTGTGATTTAAGCTACACAGAGGAGCAACTAAATGATTTAAGATCGATGAAAAATGTAAAATTATGAATTTTGTGTAATAGGTGACCAGTTTTTGTTGGTGTGTGTTTTCCCCATTGTTGAGATAGCTTAAATATGTTCTCACCTAATGGAAATTGTTTAAAATTTTTCACTGAATTTTTTCACAGTTTCTCAAGGTTACCAATTATATTTTCAGGTTTAAAATACAACTTTATAAGCATAATTTTAGTCATTTTCAAAGGGGAGAGATGCTATTAATATAAATCCTAACATGTTAAAATGTTCTATGGGTTTGCTTGAACACTATGAAAAACATTCATTGAGAGACAAAGAATGAAGGACAAGAGAGCAAGCTATATTTTCTAAAAGTGAGTGTTTCGAGTAGACTTTCCTAATTATTGAGGTTTTTAAGTCTTTTGTGAAATTCTCACAACTGTTGGGTTCTAACTAGTAGCTGTTACTAACTAGACATTTTTCTAAGTCTAAATTTCCATTTATGTTTGAAACAGTTCAAAACTAGAAATCTGAAACATCATTAATAGATCAGATTCATGCTGCTTTGTTATTTTTGTTGTATTTAAAAGTTTGTCCTTCGAGATTTCCATTTGAAAGACAATTTGGCAAACCTCAGAATTTTTTAGTATGAATGTAGTCACAGTTGGGAAAATAAAAATGATAGTCTATCCCATAAGATAGCTTCGAATTCAAGCACAGGTCTTACATTGAGGCAAATAGCGTCCTTTGCAGTGACTTGTTACTACTTTTAAGTGACCATAGGTCATCTGGACAAAGGGTCTATATCTGCCTGATTTTCTCTGACCTAGAATTTGTGCTTTCCCAAGGGGCTCAGGTGAGGATGCATCGTTAATCTAAGCAGCAGGTATTCCTCAGCATTCCTTGAAATGCTTGTGACACCACCATTGGACTGGTCCTAGTTACAAATGGGGCAATGAGGAGCCCTAAAATGTATTCTTCGGTTAATTGAGGAAAGGCTCAAGACAGAGTGAGAAAGGGACAAGTAGGGGAAAGGGAAGCCTGTGTTAGGGTTAAATCACTTAAATTGCCTTAGGTTTAAATGATAGAGTTTGAAATAGAAAGGAAAGGCAAGTGATGCATCATCATTTGCAGTGAACCTGGTTTAATTAACCTTGCATTTCCACTTGTGTAGTGTTTCTGGGCAGGTGAGGAGAAAATGCTGTGGGATAGAATTGACCTTGCCTTCCTACCCATGCATATGGAAATGCCACGCAGGGACTTTGCAATTAACATTGATTCAGTGTCAGAAGCACAACATTGATTGCAATGGAAAAGACTGTGGGTCGTGGCGGGGGGAGGGGGCCTCCTGAAATTTTCATTTGGAATGTGTGAAAGTGCAAGTCGGAATTATTGACTTCCGTGGAGATACTGAGGGTGTGTTCTGGGGCCTGGGATAGTCAACTTCCCGTTGCTATAAAGGCAGCTTTTTCATGCTACTTCGATTATGCCTAATGTATGTATTTCTTGCTTACAAAGAAGGGTTTGTGACGTAAGCAACAGATAACCTATTTTAAGTCTTATCCCTGTAACGGTGTACGTGCATCTATAAATACAAGCTTACTTTATTTTAGCACATGATTTTTATGTGTCGCAGGTCTCTGTCAAAAGTGTGTTCTGTCAGCATGTAATTAACAAAGCCTTCCACCTTGTAGGTGCGACCAGATTCTTATTGGTTAATGCAATACCGCATCTCGCCTGCGATGCCATTTGGTGACATGAATCCAAGGACACTCTCATAGTGGAGCTGTAGACATGTGAACATGTTTTATGACCAAACAGTCCTGGGTTAACAACCACCACAGGGAAGTACAATTAACAAATCCATTCATTTGGGCCCTATTTATACTTCTGCTGTCAACTCTAATTACTTATTTTTGAAATAAAAACTTTGGCCGTCACAGTTGTCTCCAGTGCCTGTCAGTGAATGATAATCTGTTTGAATCTCTTCAGCTGTGTTAGAGTTTCTCAGGTCTGCCATCTGGTCGTGGGAACCGAAGCTCAATCAATATTTATACGTACAGGATGATAGTTCCTGAGTAAGGGATGCTCCGTGGTTTTACTAGAATCCCAAACACAGCCATGATTTGTGGTTCAGAAACATTTATTCCTATGCCATGGGTGTTTTGCTCTTTAATAGGAAAAGAGTTATTATGCTCTAAAACCTACTGGACGTGAAACCTGTGTTTTCACTGTTGAAAGGGAGGAGTGGGCCAGGTTGGGTAGATAGAGGTGTAGCAATGCAAAGACCACTGCTTAACCCTTGCTCACTTGTACCTGGTGTCTTCTAGAAGGACTGTTTTCCACCAGAACACTGGCTTAGAGCTGATACCCTGCCCAAAAACAGGTCTTCCCTCTGCCACATGAGCAGTTCTGGGACTTTCAAATGCTTATGAAATTCCCCCATGTTTTTTGTGGCATCAACAAGCAATAATGTTGCCAATGAACAGAGCTCCTTTTCAATCTGTAGATTTAGAAAGCGAAGTGCGACTCAAATTAATGACAGTGCTACCAAAGGTCATCAATTTGCAGAGGGGAAGGAACTGCAGTGATTGGTAGCTCTGTACTCTCGTGTCGCAGATGCAGCGGTGCAGAGCAGAGGCGTGAAGCTTGGCGTGAGTTGACTGTGGTCAGGGCATCATTTGCTCAGGGACAGTGTCTGGAATCGTTGCATATTTCTTCTCTCATAGCTCTTGCAGGTAGTTCTTACTTAGCTTTTGTGGGTCTTGGACTATGTTAATAGGGAAATACGTGTCTCGAAAAATAACTCTTCTTGGTCAACATGAATGTTAATTATGTGTGAATCTCATTTGAAACAAACCAAGAACACTAGGAATAAATATCCAAAAGGTTAATTGTGGGCTGGGTGTGGTGGGTTACATCTGTTATCCTGGCACTTTCGGAGGCCAGGGCGGGAGGATCGTTTGAGGCCAAGAGTTCAAGAGCAGCCTGGGCAACACAGTGATACCCTGTCTCTACAAAAGAAAAAAAAGTTAGCCAGGTGTGGTGGTGATGGGCGCCTGTAGTCCCAGCTACTAGGGAAGCTGAGGCAGGGGGAATTGCTTGAGCCTGGGAGTTTGAGGTCGCTGTGAGCTATGATGACAACATTGTACTCTAGCCTGGGTGACAGCAAGACCCTGTCTCAAAAAAAAAAAAATTGTTAATTTTCATTGGTTATTATTAGTTTTCAAAAATTATTTGTTCTAGACCAAAATACCAGAATTCCTATGAATCATTTCTTTCACATTTCTGTCATTACACATTACTAGTTTTTAACTAGTAACTTAGAATGTTCTCAAATTTTCAAAGACATAAACTTCTCCTAGGGAGCTTATTTAAGGTGCAGATTCCAAGGTTCTATCTCCCAGGGTTTGCTGTTCAGTTGTTCTGGGCTGGGGCCCAAGAAATTGAATGTTAAACAAGCACTCCGGGAGGTTCCGTTATAGGTAATCAAAAGTTATTTCAAGGATCTTCAACCTAGTGTGCTGATTTTGAATTTTGATTAATTTTAAATTTTAGTCGTGGTTTTCACTGAGAAATGAATTACAATACTGTCTTTGAATGAAATATGCATTAGTGCTTCTATGGTTTTGGTGCTATTCAAGATTCTTTATGTCTGGGCCTATAGTCTGATAATCTGATTTTTATATTAATACTTTATTGAAACAGTCCTTGAAAGTTACTAGTGTCTTTTTTGGAAAGACCACAATGTCAAAGAAATTAATACTTTATTATTTTGCATATGTGTTCATGTATAATCCATTGTGGAAGCGAGGTTCTGATTTTGTATCTGTTTAAAGAAATCTCCCAACAAATAATAAATCTCCCAGCAAATAAATAAATCTCCCAACAAATAAATGAAAGAGGGTAATAAAGGAAGGAGCTAGGCAGAAATTACTAGGCTTTCAGAAATTTACAGTTAATTTATGAAGCTCAAGGCAGAAAACATTGTGTACCTAGTGCCTCTTCCTCTTCCTATTAGGACACTAATCCTATTGGGTTAGCACCCCACCCTTATGCTTCTATTTAACTTCAGTTATCTCCTTAAAGGCCATATCTCTGAATATAGTCATATCTGGGGGTTAGATATTCAAGATATGAATTTTGGGGAGAGAATATTGAGCCTATGAGAATGAATAAACAGGTAAGACACAGTTATTCTTCGGATACACAATTAATGGGGAAGCAGAACTTAAATACAGCGTCTAATACGGCAAATAATATTATGACTATAAACAGGGCCTAGGAGAGCCCAGAGAAGGACACAGTTGTCACAGGACCCAACAGGGAAAGCCTCGTGGAGTAGACTGTATTTGAAACAGGTCTTGGAGCTGAGTAATTTGGAAAAGGAGGGAGATTGAGGCGGGGTGCGTGGCATAGGGCTTACACGTTTGGGTGTCTACAAAGAGATGTGCTAGAAGTGGGAACACATGTAGGGAGATAGTGGGTCGTGAGGCTAAAAAGATTATTTCGGAGAGTATTAGAACGGCGTTGGACGCTGTGTCAAGGAGTTCGGACCACGGAGGATGGCAGCTCTTTTGTGCACAGGAGTGAGGTGGTCTCTGCATTGTACACTATGAAGTAACAGAAGTTCAGACTCACAGACGCTGGACAGGCCTGGGTTTTTATATGATCTTGATTGAGCAAATTGCTTAATCTCTGAAAACCTTCGATTCTTCATCTCTGGAGTTAAGGATCATGATATTCCCTCCTCCTCAGGTCTGCTGTGAGGACTAAATGAGATAATGCGTGGAAAGTGCTCGCCACAGAGCAAACTCTCAATGTATGCTCAGTGGAGATCGCTGGTTTCACACAAATGCTCAGCAAATACATACACTGGGCATGGTGCTCGAGCTCTGGTTCGACGATATTAAAAGGACTAAAAACAGTGCAGAATTGAAAATGCATAAAGTTGCATCCTAGGTACCAACCTGTAAGGCAAATAGGATGAGCAGTCTAGTGGAGGGAAGGGGTAAAGAGAGGAACTTAGCAACAAAAACCATAGATCAAAGCTGTTTTAAATAATATATTAAGTACAAGGAGATAGCCTTATGTCAGGACCTCCAGGAGAATTAGTGAGATATGTTTTAACCCTCATATCTGAAGTCCTCGTATCAACACCCTTGGACTCCACAGTGGCATAATATATTTCCATCTGTTTCCTAGAGTAATGGAAAACAAAAATAAAAAACTCCAACTTTTTTTTTTTTTTTTTTTTTTTTTTTAGAATACCTTCATTCTTTTTAACTCTGGCCTTTTATGCTAGTGCTATACTCCATTCAGTTCGGTATTTCATCCTCGGAGGTAAAGTCATGTTTCCCAAACTAACATTGTTTTTCTGTTAATTAACATCAGTTAAGAACAATTAATTGAATGCTGTCACAAGCCCCATAAATCATCATGATGCCTGGCCGTCATTGCCCAGCTTCTGAAAACACCTCTTGTGGCAAGATCTGACACTGCTTATAGTAACATCCAAAAATGTCTAACCAGGATGACATAATTGTCAAATATGTAATTGTGCTTTTACTGCCTGTAGCATTCACTACCATTTGAAAATGTCAGAAATTACTACTGTAGTCGGGTCAAACATTTAAATACACGTGCAGAATATATCCTCTGCCAAGATTATAAAGCAGGTGTCTTCAAACTACGGCCCGCCGAGGACATTTATCTGGCCTGCTGGGTGTTTTTGCCGCCGCTGCCTGTCCTGCTTAGCAGCCGAGTCGTCCCGGGCCCACAGTGCGCATGTGTGGAATGTGCGCCACACTCTCCAACGGTCTGAGGGACAGTGAACTGGCCTCCTGTTTAAAAAGTTTGAGGGCCCCTGTTATAAGGCATCACTTCTCCTTGGTGAGTTTACAGTTTAATAACCTGTATATCAGTGTCTTCTGAATGTTCATACTGCATTTCAAGATTGGGAAGAATGTGAGGTAGTCTGGCCCTGTCTATGTGACTAAGAATTATTAGGGGTGGAAATCGAATACAAGGATCTTTTTGAAGGCAATAAGGATGGGTTTGTCACACTGGGTAATATTTTTAAATGAATGTTGACATGCTCGATAGGCTTCATAACAACTGATTAGCATCTCAGAATACTTATGAACCCTGGTTGACACCAGCTGTCTTGCAAGGGATGTCAGATCATAGCACGGATTCACTGTAGTCAAAGGAAGTGTTGCATTTGTGTTGAATTTCCACCTCTATTTTAGCACTTAGTGTTTCAACATGGGATAGTATTCCACAATATAAACTCTCGCTGAAATGTCACTGTTGTATAACATTTATTTACTCTTTTGCTTTATAACCTAAATTGTCAAATTCGTCTGTCTTTGCCAACTTCCTCTCCCAGTGGTAGAATACCTGGCTGTGTCAACATACGCTCCTTTGATAGTTTTCTATCAGATGGCAGGATAGTTCTGTCAAACAGCTGGGTAACCACATTACAATAATTCAACAGGTTGTTTGAAAGGAACAATCAGTTAAAATTCAATGAACATTTCTACTTACAGGGAGCTAATGAAGGTATTAGTCTACATTTATTTTCTTAGGTCATTAGTATGGAGTGTGCTTTCCTTAAAATGCAAGGAGTGCAAGGGTATGTAAATTGCAAATACAATGCATCCATCCAAATATTTGTCTTGAAGGATATAGTTGATGGAAATCTTTTTAGTGTAGTGTGTAATAATGTTCTTTAATATCATGGTGCTTTGTTCCTATGATCCTGCATTTGACCATTCAACTGCAGTATGCAAAACATTTGGATATACTATAGGCCACTCATCAAATTTTCTCTTCCTTGAAATGAAATAGAACCATATTCCAAGTAATAGAAAATTACTATAATTATCTCATTCCAAATGCAAGTTTGTGATTACTTGGGAAAAGAAAACCAACCACCTTGCAACCCAGAGATAGGCAGATTCTCAATGGTCATCCACGGACATTTCTTCTAAATGGGATGACACAGATGGGAGGCCTGATTGATTTCACTGGTTATGTGAGAGTTATTCGAGTTGTTTCTTTGTTGCTCCCGGAGTAGTTAAGACAATAGATGCAGGATAGGTTGATCCAAGTTCAAATCCTGGCTTTGCCACTTAGCTTTGTGACTTTGGTGAGTTATAGCCTGTTTATACCCTAGTGTCTTCATCTGTTACAGGGACATAATAGTACAATCCTCGGGATTATTCTGAAGATAGAATGAATCTATTTACCTAATAAGCTGAAAGCAGTGTCTGACAGATATTAAGAACTCATACATTTAGCCCATCATTATTATTTTAACTTTAGTTAATACGAATTGATGTGCTAAAATTAAGTACTGTTAAATTTTTTGATGCTTCATTGAGCACAAGAAAGGTATCAGGAGAATGGAAGTGTTGTTCTAATTTTCTAAATTGATGGAACATTTGGATTCTGAAAATAATGGATTGTTAGAATTTCTCTTTCAAAAAAACTCTACTCAAAATTACTGAACAGATGGCTTCTGAGCATTCAGAAAAAAATGTGGTGGTCACTAACCGTCTTAATGTGTTAATTAAAAGCAAGTCGTTTCAAACTAGCCTAATCTCATTTTTGGAAGGTGTTATTGGATTTTTGGAATCAGAGATGCCCTCCTTGAGTGTATGGGTTCTTTCATGACACATTTTGATTGAAATGAGGAAACATGAGCTTTACCAAATGGAGTTCTTGTGTCATGGGTGGGATCCCACAGAATGACTGTTATTCTCAAGGACAGACTTTCATACTCTAAAAATGCATAGTTAGTATGCCCACTTCCATCCAACATTTGTATTTACTGATTTCTGCACTAGGACCTAGAAAACATGCATATCTTGGGAGTTACACACGTTTTAGAGTGAGAGGTGAAGCTGATAACAGATGTGTATTTCCAAAAAAGCAATTGGTAGGAACAGTGGTTGGAGCAACGGAAGTAACACTGAATAGGAGCAAACGTAAAGTTGTCCTACTGTTATGTTTAAAGTCTCACAAGAGTGAAGTAGTCTAGGCTTAGCAGAAGTTTAAGCCATTTTGAACCTGGAAACATTTTCTTTTGGATGGTCAAGTCTGGTTGGTTCCATAAGGTTGACGTTAGCATCCCAATAAAGAGGAAATAAAGAGGAGTTGAAAGTAAAACAGCAACTGATACCCAAGAGTGGCATAGTCTCTACCCTTAAGGAGCTTGCAAAATGGGGTCAGTAGCAAACCTACAGACTTCATAATCATACAGTATGGAAATACCACAATGGGGTAAGCGTGGCGTTTTCAGGAATTCACAGAAGGGGCATTTCATACCACATCATGGTGTTAGGAAATGAGCACGTGGTAGATTCTAGGATTGTTACGTACCAGCGCTCAAAGTAAAAACAGAATGTGATGTAGAGACTCTACTGAGTTTTATAATAGCTTATGTTCATGGATGCCTGGTACTTTTAAAAGTGATTTGCCTATTTTAACGTATTTGTGTTGTATCTTTTGGCTTTTCCTGCATAACAAATAAACTCATAACTTAGCGACTTGACACAATCATTTACCGTCGCTCGAGTTGAGGAATCCGCAGGGTGATTTCTTCTTGTGTGGCCTGTGTTTGTTCGTTCATCTAGAATGGATGAGCTATCAACAGGATGGCCTCACTACGCGTCTGGGAATTGTTTTGCTGCTGGCTAGGATGGCGGAGATGACCGGGCTATGTGTCTGTGGTCATGTGGCAGGTGAGCCCAGGCCCGTTCACAGGACAGTCAAGGGTTCCAAGATGAACACCAGGACAAATCTTGGTGCTCAGGCACGTTCCAACCCTCTGCCGATGTCTCTCTGACCAGGCCAAGTCCCATGGCCAACCTGGATCGAAGGACGTGAGAAATGACTCCCATCTAGAGGGTAGCGGATATAGGGATGGCCAGCTTTGTAATCTGTTACAACTTTAGCAGTCTCAGTGAGGTGGGTGGTATTGTTGTGAATCCCCGTTAACCTCTGAGGAACAGGGAGATTTGATAACTTGTTCAAGGTCGTGTAGCTAGGAAGTCGCAGGTCTGGAGTTTTATGACTCTGGAGTCTGATTCTTGCCCGCTGTGCTTTGTGGGCTTTTCAGGGGAGAGGTAAAAACAGGTACAGACTATGAAGAACAGTGTATACTGTTGTAAGAAGATAGGATTTTATTAATAGGATTTTTAAAGTTAATATTTTATTAATATCAGCGATATTTTATTAATATCATTGGTTCTCCAATGTCCTCAAGATATTAATTTCAAGAGGGCAGGATTAGAAATAGGCTGCCCAACCAACTGGTCGGTATATTAACCTAGCAGTATTGAAGGAAGCCTGACCCTAAGTTAGTGGTGGGCGAATAGCTGTATAGTTTTATTTAGAATAAGGAAATCTCATGTTGAAAACTTTCCTATAAATGTGACAGCATTGGCTGGGTGTAAGTTGCTTGGGAAAACTAGAATCGTGTGTATTTAACACATGTGGGGAAGCACAATCACCTTATCATTTGCTAGTCAATAATGAGTTAGGAAGGCAGAAGATTTTAGTTGGTATAAATAAATTATTGGAGTTGACAATGGAGGTGTGAAAGGGGCTTTAATGAACCTATTTGCTAATTGGTCCTGTAAAGATGCCAGTCCTCATTCTGTCTCTGTAAGAGAAATGTATAGATGGTACTTGTTTGGTGAACACAAAACTCCTGTGTGATCGTCCATCTGCCAAACGAAATCAACAAGGCGTGAAAATATATTTTTACAGAAATACTGAGTTTATACAGCATCCTAGGAGAATCAGATCCATTGCCCTAACTATCCAAAATGGAAAGGGAGATTTTTGTTATCTTATTTGACTTAGCAATTCCTAAGACTCTTGATTTCTGGGATGGTTCGTGTGAGCCTGAATGAAAATGATTACAGATTTAATCAAGGGTATAATTATTTAGGCTAAATTTTTATCGAGCCTGGATTTCTGTGTGATGAGCAAAGTAAGGTCACGGAAAATGCAGAAACGATGGAGATCGTTTTTCTTCATTGCTTCTGTTACTTTGCATTTTCAGGAAATAGACAGTCGGAAGGGTTGGCGATATTAGAGACCACCAGAGGACATTCATTGAATCACTGAGAGCAACCATGACAGCAGAGAGCCAATATTCAAAAGAAATGAAATCATTTCAGTACAAAATAAATGTTCTGACTTTTAGAGATAAGCTAACATCTCAACTTAAAGAATGTTAGCACTTTGGAAGGACCTTAGCATATATTCCAATTTCTCCATTTTATGCATAATGATATCAAGGCTCAAAATAGTTAAATGATTTTTTTTTTCAAGGGTAGGCAGCTACCATGTTTCCCCGAAAATAAGACCTACCCATAAAATAAGCCCTAGCAGGATTTCTAAGCATTTGCGCAATAGAAGCCCTATCCCGAAAATAAGACCTAGTGATGGGCGTGGCTGCGCAGCATTTCTGCACAACCCATGCATTTCATGGCGGAGTGGTAAAGAAGATGAGCAGTCCTTCTCATCTGCCCCATGAGAGCTCTATTGCTCGACATGAGAGATTAGGGCCTAAAGGATTATGGTTCTAAAGTAAATAGAGTCGCAAGACATTCAGGATGGAATTCGGGGTTTGGAGAGTTATGATGATGATCTAGAAGAAGACGACTTAACTATATTTGAATAAATGTAGATTGTTGTACCATACTTAAAAAAAAATAACATATCCTCTGAAAATAAGCCCTAGGGTGTCTTCTTGAGGAAAAATAAATATAAGACTGTCTTATTTTTGGGAAAACATGGTAATTAGCAGTAGAGTTATGGAAATAACACAACTTTCTAGATCCTGTCCACTGCATCTTTCATCATCTTGTGGTATTTCGGTGGCCCAGTTACGATTAATTTAGCCCCAGATAGTGTAGGTCATAAGGAGATTGGTAAAATTAAGAAATCTGTCCATTTGCTGATAGGTAACATCTCCTCTTGAAGAGTTAAAATGGGTTTTATAAATGTTTAAAAGAAGGCAGTTTGGGTCATTTGGATCACTAGCTACTAATGAGCTGACTTGACTGGCCACAAAGGCTATTATGACAATATCTTGGTAAATTTGTCATGGGTAAAGTTATAATTTTTAGCTTACCAGTCTAAAAACTAAATTATAACAATTTATCAGGATGTATTCAATGTTAGGTTTGCTCTGGTGGAACCCGAAAAGTATTATAGGACAGAATGCAGTTAATGGAAACTTAGGCTTTATAAAACAATAGCTACAGTAGTCTGGAGAGTTGGGGGTTTATAAATCTTATCAGACAGCGGCAGCCGGCATTCCTATCCCCCCTGGTAAGGATGAAGCCACCTCCCCTTATCTCTGCAGGCATTGCTCACTCCCCCTGGAAAAACCCTCTAGGAAACCTCTGGCTTTCCTCTTCCTTGGGGTGGACACTCTTTGGTCTCCACCCATCTGCACCCAGATGCTCAAAATAAAATAGCATTTTGCTACACATGAGGCTTCCTGTGTCTCTCTCTTGCCTCTGGACCCTAATACTCAACTAAGGATGCTGAATCACTTTAAGCTTGAAGGAAACTAACAGAAAGCAGAATGCTCATCCTTTTCCAGTGAGAAATGTAACCGTCAGTCAAAGCAGACATTGCTATCCACTTGTTGTGTATTCTCTCTCCTGCCTCCGCTGACCTGGGAAGCTGTGTTGGTTGCTTGGTGGACTCCAACTGAGGGTAGGTATTGATAATTGTCATGTATTTTATAATTCCGGGCTTATAAAGACCATTATGCCCATTTTCGCTGTAGGACTACCTTCCGCTGGAACAAGGCAGCTTAGGTCTTGGTTGTGTGTGATGTCCCTTCTGGTCAGTATGAGGACAGGCGCTGCCAACCCTTATTCTTGGGACTGTTTTTTTCTTACACTCTCGTTCTATCCTTTCTCCTGGTTGACACCCTTCCACCCCCTTCACCCATGCCAGGTGTTAATACTTTCTCAAGTCTCGTTGGGCATAAGAGATGCTTTCTCCCTGAAAGGGAATGTACATATCTCTGTCCTGATTTTACTATTTAACTCTCAGGCAACCTGATACCCTTTACTTCCCAGTTCTTGGGAGAGACTGCATCACCTCACTGTCATTTCCGTGTGCTGCCTCCAGCCCTACCTAGATTGAACTCCAAATTCTACGTAAATGTCAAAATACTTTGGCAGGGATTTTAGATGGACTAATACAGAAAGCACAGTTGTCTTCTTGGTGCACAGTTAAGCTCTGTAATGCTATTGCTCATTCACCTACCCTTTGTATTTAAACTGGCAGATTCTGTCTTATGTGAGCAGCATAGAAAGTAAGTGTATGATAACAACGTCAATTCCTATGACAAAAAAAGTACAGGCTTGGAGGTTAAACACAGCTGGGTTTGAAGTAGACCCCTCTTCTTACCATCTGTATGACCCGGGACAGGCATCTTTGCATTTGGTTCTGTTTCATCATCCATAACGTTGTTAACAATACATGCCTTTTTAGGGTTGCTTTGGGATTAAAAACAGTTCTATATAGGTGCTGCCTATCCATGTGACCGACACATAGTAGAGGTGTTTATGTTCTTTCTCTTCTGCCAGAGAACTGTAGATTGATGGGACAATCAAATGGGATTGTTTAAGGACAAAAAAGTAACTTTCTTATCGGAAAAGACTTTCTTTACTATCTGAAACGCAGTCAAAACAGCCTGAACACGTATCCGGCCTTGTCCTAGGGTAGCACGTGCTCGGTAAGAACACGGATTTTGACCAGGGAGACCTTCGGATAGTGAAGCTACAAATATGTGGTTTCTGGAATTAGCTCTACTCTACTCATTTAGAGTGTATCTGAGTATGTATCCTTATAATACACAGAAATTAAGACTAAGGAGTTTCATGTAACTGAAGATCTGCCCAACTGCATAGAACCTTAGAGAAAGACCTCACCCATGTTCCCTAAACAACAGTCATCTATTCTTCCCTCGGGTCTTCAGAAAAAGAAAAGACTCTGTCATAGAATCCCTCATGGTAGCATTTCACAAGGTCACAAGGCATCTTTGAGCTCAGCTGAGTATGGTGATGAAGTCTGGGTTTTTCCCTTTCGTAAGAAATGTACGACCATGTTGTAATTTCGTATTAAAATGCACCCTTCAGGCTAACTTAATCTCATTTATGGAAGCCCGAGCCTATCTTCCTTCCACCGCTCACAGGCCTGGACCCTGTTGACTTGCTACAGTCTCGAGACTGCATTTTTAATTTGTGCCTCCGCTTATTAGTAAGAGCTCACATTTTGTTTTTGTTGTCGCCTGAGCAGCCGCCAAGAACCTTTAAGGGCTGCACGTGAGGCTTTCTGAATCTTCGATCCAGCGTGCACTTGGGTAAAGGTCAGAGTAATCTGTGTTCCTTAATGAGATCGTCTGTTTTCCTACCATATAATAGGCTCTCGTCTCCCTGGATATGTATTTCAGGTAAGACTGCTCCTTTATCGCTTACTTTCCGTGAGACTTTTCCCCTTAAAATGGTGGTTAGGTAAGAGGATCACTAAACTGAGATAAATGAATTTCAGTTTATGCATCAAGGAAGCCAGAAAGGAGCGAGACTATGTTTCGGAGATTGGCTTCGGATGTGGTTGACACTTTGGAAAATGGCCAGTTACAGTATGGTCCTTCACAATCGTCATGTTCTTTTTGGAAATATCAGTAGCATCTGGGGACCAAAAGGGAGTTAGGGGTTGAGAAAAGAAGAAAACGGCAAAAAACCCCAAAACCAACCCTTTTATCTGAGGAACGTGAGCCCTTTAAATCATCAGGTCCAGGGAGGCATTTAAAGTGTAATAGCCATCCTGGCTCACTCCTCCTTGAACCTAGAAAATCACCACTTGAAGACACTTGCTATGTGGGATATAGACTAACTAAGGCCAAGTAGCAACAATGTGTAGCCAATCACCACCCTGTGTTTTTTCTGTAAACCAATGAGAGTCCCTGGTGAACGGTTTTTGTAATCTCCCTCCTGATTTGTCCTTTTTTCTTTAAAAACCTGAGCCTCTCCCTTGTTTCCTGGGAGAAGGCAAGTTGGAAGTCTGTTCCAGTTGGAAGTCTGTTCCAGTTGGAAGTCTGTTCCAGGCAGCAGTCTTCCAATTTGGCCCAAATAAACTCAATGTGAATTTTTCCCCCAGCTCTTTTTTTTTTTTTTTTTTTAGGTCTATAGGACTATATATCCCTTGCACCACAACTTGCTTTTTAGGTCATGGGGCTGTAATGATAGTAGATCTTACACAGAATTCTATCAAGTGCACACATGTTTGTTAGCAAGCAACCCAAAACTATTAATATCATATTCTGTAAGTGCACTTAGGACCTGATTCTGTCCTCACGACTGCAGCAAACACTGGGCGTGGGACATTAACTGTAGCAGATTCAGTGGTATGTTGGAAACAAGACCAGCAAACTATATAGGCCAATTAGGGGCCAGTCTTCCCTGAGAGCCATGGGCCCCCAGGACTACCTATTCCCAGATTGCCTCCAAGGCATGAAGAGACTCCTGGCTTTCTTCTAAGTCTCGCTCACCTCTCATTTCACCATCCCTTATGCTAATTAACAAACCCTATGGTGCAAATTTTAAGAAGGTCTTTGGAACGCACAAGTGGATATCTTTGTCCCCATTTTTGTAGGCAGGAAACTAAAACCTAAGGTGTACTCTTATTTCACAGGTTTGCTCTGAGGAATGCATTTTGAATTTTATGTGAAATGTTCAGCCCCGTGCTTTGAACATAGTAGATGTTTGCTTTTATTTCTACCTACATAATCAAGAATTGGTCCTAGGAGGGAAAAATATTTTTAATGGGTACTATGAAAGAAATATGCAATATTATATAAGCAGATTCTGCTGTTAAGAGTAAGTCTTATTGAAGGGTATGTTTGTTAACTTGGTCAAGGATTTCTTCCCCCTTTTTTTTTTTTTAAAGGTGCCCATATTTCTTATGTGCATTTCTTAGATATGCTAAATTCTAAATATTTAATGATTCTTATTCCTTATACAAAGAATTGTAACCAAACCAAATTAGGGAATTTTCTTTCCTCGTTTTTTTTTGTCCTTTGAAGTAGTAAATAGTGTTTCTTCTGCAAGAGGATTTTCTAAGCTGACAAAGACAAAACACATGTACATCTTAATTTTACAGACTCACCTTTTTAGCTTTTCCTGTGATTAACATCTGCTTTGGGTGCATCCGTTTTACTTGTGGTCTCACGTTCGCTGTGTCAGTCTCTTGCTTTCATATAATGCATTTTTTGATTCCCCAAAATGGCTAAAGGAAACAGTGTGCTTTAAATCCCCTCTTTGACCCTGCCTTCTCAAGAGGACTTGATGTTGTGACTAGGGAATAACTGTATGCCAATGTCCCTCATTTGCAATGCATGTTGTGTCTGCCTCTTTAAATAAAGTAAAGGTTAATATGTTGATTTCCTATTTATAGGTAACTTAATGCTTCTAATTTTTTCTAATCATTGCACAAGGTTTTGGTTCAGTACCTACGATTTCTTAAATGATCTTTCTAAATCGTTATAATGATTTGATGAGTTTACTACTTTCCGAAGAGGTTGGATTGACAGGTTTAAAGAGACAAATCATACAGTACTTTTTTTTTTGCCACATAGTGTCTAGTTACAGCAGCAAGCCCTTCCATTAAGCAAGCTGTATTTCTAGATAATATATCTGTAGGCTTTTTTATTTTAGCCCAGGCATTTGTGCTCCATCAATCTAGTCTTAACGATTGGGCTAATACAACCTTCACCTATATCAGAATGGAATCAGACAGTTTTTAGAATATTTAGGTAAAAAAGTGAACTAGTACTACCTATCAGAGAAGATAGATATTTATTATGTCATTTCCATTTCTGACATAGGAAGAGAAAAAAAAAACCCTTGATATTTTGCTGTTTTTTTCTTACTACTTTCTTTATTTCTTTTTTAAATGTGAATTAAAGTTGGAAGAAAAGCCTTTCTTCAACCATTAGGAGACCTGGGACCATCTTGAAGTATCAGGACTAAGCCTTGTCTCTGGAGATGTATGTTTTGTGAAAAGGAGTGGGGACCTAACTGGTCTGGCATCTTATGTTTTTACTGTGTTTACTTGGCACACCCTTTCCTGAGTCACTTGCCTTCTAAGGAAATGCAGTGTACCATCTTTAATGAGTTGTAAAATTGCCCGTTGGCCCACCTTATTTATGTGCTGCCCTTTACTGTTTTTGAGCAGTTCTAGAGAATATAAACTATGAAAAATGTACCTTTCTTCCAAGTAGAAACAAGTCTGAAGGTCTGTTCATTTATTCATTAAATATCACATTAGCAGCTCTTAGTGCCAAGTATTATGTTAGGCAGTGGAAATATTACCACTGCTAACTCCATACATACATGGTACTTACAGTGTATGGATTAATAGTTTCATATATGTTAATCCAGTCTTCCTTAGAACAACCACATTGGGCAGATACACTTACTATGTCCATTTTAGTGATAAATTATTGCGTAGAAAGTTACTTTTCCAAGGTGTTACTAAATGGTATAATGGAATCTGCACCCAAGCAGTATTTTCCATAATTTATTCTGTTGTGACGAATAGCAAAGTCATTGCCTTCATCGGGCTTGCAGGTTATCCGTTTTTTAGGAAATGTATGGTCAGTGCTCTTGAGAGCATGCCATGCGTACAGTTTCTTGCAAACATAATAATGATGAGTCATTCCATATTTAGTCATTAAATGGTCATCTGAGTGCTTCCTGTGTGCTATCCTGTAAGACATTTGGGAGACCAAAAAAGGAATATTAAAAATCCTTTCTCATTTCATTTGCAATTTGTTATTTTGTCATTTCCATCTTTTGTTTTTATGCTGTTATGAATTATTGGAAGTAGGTAATGTAGGCATTGAAAACATTTTATGAATTCCAAAATGCTGTGCAAACATTTGGTTTTGTTGTTTACTGCTTATTTTATTGAACAGTTTGTGTGTGCATTTCTCATAGGTAACTGTAGTCATTTGTGAATTTCATTTATCTTACACCTTAATGATTAAACTTAGTGTTTGTGGTTAGTGAGTAAAAGACATATAGTCAATTAAAATTTCAAAACTAATAGTCAGCATGAGATGACCATGTTGCTAAAGGGAAAATGAAGATTACATGATGAAGGGAAGCTGCAAATTTACTTGGATTTTTCTATCAAATTAGCAACTTGCTTGTTACAGAAAATGAATGCTCATTAGTTTTCTGTGCTGAAAAAGGCTTTTCCTGCACCTGTCCTAGGACAGGATTTGTGAAGCAGGATTATTTCTCTAAGGGCCATTCTTGGCCCCTTTTTTTCTGGCAGTGACATGGAAAAAGGAGTGAGGGAGGACTGGCACCATTTGGCTCGTGCCAGGAGCTGTGCTGAATGATATTATGCCACTCAACACTGATTTGTCAGTATAGCTGAATCTGAGATAGGCATAGTGCTTAAAGTAGAAGCAAACCTTGGAAAGCCTTGAAGGTTCCAAATGAGAAATGGGTTGTTCTCAGCCAGCGAAAACCTGGAATTTCGTAATGGCCTCAGAGGGTGGGAGACCCTTGGAATCAGGGCTAAGCAGGTGAGTAGAATCCAGTGGAGAAATGGCCAAGCAGTCTTTATCCATAAATAAAGAATTTAAGGCTTTGGGGTTAATGGTTAACCAGTAAGTTTCAAAACTGATCCTTAAAGCACATATATTAAGAGACTAAGGGTTAGGGCTAAAAATTTTTTTCGGATGATTATTTTTGAAATGACTTAACTTGATAATGCTCCTTAAGTGCTTCTAGGTTGACAATCATGAGACCATCTGGATTTAAGAGGATCATTAATGGTTTCAAAATAGCAGTACATAGATATAAGCTTCAAGGACAAGGAATACAGGCAGAAAAGTAACATTGAGAAACCTAAGAATAACATGGCAGGGTGGGAGAGGCCAGAGGGAGGTGGGCAGGAGTCTGTGTTAAGTGGGCGGGTATTGGCAGTGTGTGTCAACAACGGGAATGTGGAGTGTGTTATTAGAAATACAGTGTTAGTGTCAGCAGAAGTGATAGTTCCACTATACAGTGATGGAACACACATGAGGCAGTACATTCCATTCTGGGTGCCATGTTAACCCTTTGCACTCGGATGTCGAAAGTGTGACTCGACACGGTTAGCATCGGTAGCAGCTCACACCACGAAAAATTACAGAGATTAAAGTGACTCTCTGTATCAGTAATTTGAAATATAAAAAAATCCAAGTGAATAAGTTCGTATGCAAAGAAACTCCAGGTTTTGTAAAATCTGGGGTATTCAAAAAAAAAAAAAAATAAATCCTGAGTAGAATAAAGGAATCGAGAAAAAAGCAAGCGAGTGCAAAGGGTTAAGACTATAAGCATTGCTAGAATATCTTCTGGGGAGAGTCCCAAGTGCCTTTAAGGAATTTGAAACTAAGACACTTTAAGGAAGGCTTGCTTGATAGCCACTCCCACATCTAATGCTGGTCTTCATGTGGAAGAAGGGGAAAACAGAAAAGGAGGGAACATGTACTCAGTGTCCCATGTGTTCTAGGTCCTATACTAGGTACTCAAATACCATAATGAATCTTTACCAAAAAAAAAAAAAAATTCATATTGTGGTACTTAGTATATAGTTGAGAAAGTGAGACAGGTAGTGGCTTGATCTCATGCACAAGGTTACATAACTAATATCATGGTGTTATTATGAGGCTAACTGGGATCTTTTGGTCTTCAAAGTCCATATTCCTTAAATTCTTCCCTTTGTCCTGTCCTAAAGTGTTAGAAAAGTGGGTAGAAACTTAAAGGATGAGTTGCACTCCATGTAAAGAATATTTTCTGCTATGGAATTCTCCTACCGTGGAATAATAGGCTTTTGTTTGAGGAAGGGAGCAGCTCATTATGAAGTTACTTAGGGCTAAGCAGGATGTAAGGTGTCCCCTCGACTGGAATATTTAAGGGCAGTTGCAGGATGGATGACCTTCAAGTTTCCTTTCAACCGTGAAGGTGTGCGTCGCCCTGTCTTTGTGAATAAGCCTGTAGTGAGATCACAGCTCAGTAGCACGTCAGAAGCTGAACAGGGGTATTGAAAACAGGCAGAGAAGAGAGAGAGGTCAAAGCAGGTGGTCAGAAACAACAGGGCATATTCTAAAAGGGAAGGTAGGGGGAGGCCCACCTGGTAGCTGAGAAGCACAAGATCCCCAGGGGCTCTCAGAGTTGGGCTTTCCTTGGAAAGGAGATACAGGCCGGGCGCGGTGGCTCACGCCTGTAATCCCAACACTCTGGGAGGCCGAGGCGGGCCGGGATTGCTCAAGGTCAGGAGTTCGGAACCAGCCTGAGCAAGAGCGAGACCCCGTCTGTACTATAAATAGAAAGAAATTAATTGGCCAACTAATATATTTTTATATGTATATACATACATACATAAGTGGCACATGCCTGTAGTCCCAGCTACTCGGGAGGCTGAGGCAGCAGGATTGCTTGAGCCCAGGAGTTTGAGGTTGCTGTGAGCTAGGCTGATGCCACGGCACTCACTTGAGCCTTGGCAACAAAGTGAGACTCTGTCTCAAAAAAAAAAAAAAAAAAAGACAAAAAAAAGGAGATACAACATCCAAGGCACTGTGAGAGCAGTGACCAGAGGCACAGTCCTGCGTGATGAGTCCCCAGCAGGGTAGGGACCATGCTAAGGTATGTGCAGTATGGAACCTTCAAATGATGGCAAACACATATGTGCATGTGTTGCATTCCAAAGGTAAAGGGAAGGGTAAAACCCAGAAGAAGCATCATCATTAATTTGTTTTTTTAAGGTCCAGCTGCAATGGAGTTGTAATGAACATTGCCCCCAACGGGGTTGACTTGTTGGGGAGAAATTTGTCTGAATTAGTGGAAATGGCCAGGTACGTATTTCTAAGAAGGGCAAAGCACCAAGGATGCATCACCTTAGCGTCTCGGCAGAAAGATGAACAGCAGGAATCCCCTGTTAAAATCAGAGGCCCACTGAGTTCTGCAGCGTTACAGCCGTAATGGTATTTTCTAAACCATGTTTCCCAAAGGATATTTCAACGATGAGCACACATACAGCTCACTCACTTGTAACTATGTAAATCTTTTTTTTTTCCCCCATTTTTCATTGCTTTTATTTCCTATCTTTTTTTTCTTTTTATTTCAGCATATTATGGGGGTATAAATTTTAAGGTTTCAATAAATGCCCTTTCTCCCCCTCCCCCCCACAAGTCTGAGTTTCCAGCATAACCATCCCCCAGATGGTGCACATCTCACTCATTATGTATGTATATACCCTCCCCCCCTTCCCACTCCCACCTGCCCAATACCCTATTACTGTAGTACCTATGTTAATTTTTTACACCGTGCTAAATGGCCTTTCCAAATGATTATAGCGGTGCTGTTTGTTCTGGAATGCTTTTCCTTGCCTGTCTGCTTCTCACATTATGTGTTTGTCGATCCGTCTCCTCCTCCATGACTTCTGCATACGGCTGGTGTCAGTTCACCACAGCACCCTAAAGTGGAACCGAGAATTCTCGACTTACAGAACAGGTCGCCTAGTATTTGGCAGGAAAGCCACTTCCCTTAGTCCAGCCTTCTGTGATGACCCAGGAGACTTGGCAAGGCTCCCTCTGCCCGGACAAGTGTGTGATCTCTCTCTTTTGCATTTACTGCACAACTATCCCCTTTCAACAAGACGCTTGTCTGTTGTAGGGAGAACCTAGAAAGCTGATCCCTAAACTTGTTTAATTGATTGCAACTGCTCTTTCCGCCGCCCCTGGTACAGCCTGCAGTTGTAGAGCTGTAGACCCTCTTCTGATACGCAGTGATGGATTGAAGGCGACAATCTGAGTTAAAGTTCTGAGCCCCCAGCTGGTCAGTTGATCTCACAAGTACAGTGTTGCAAGCGTCATTTATCAGAAGTGTGAACCCAGAGATTTGGATGTTCGAGGGTGATAGCTTTTAGATACACTGCTTAGAGAAATAACTCACAGAAGATTAGGATAAGAAGATCTTTGATAGATGACAGTTGGTGGGATCATTTGTTAATGCGTGGTCTGTGTGACTGGGAAATTGGAGTGAGGGAAGGTCTCCTTGTACATTTTTATTATGTGAATGCCAGCATGATTTCTTCCATTCGACTGGAATAATACCAGCAAAGATTGGGTGAGCCTTCCGCCTCCCAAACTCAGCTAATGCAACCCTTATGCAAAGTATATGTATGTATTTGTAAACAATTTAAAACCCTCAAGAAAAGATATCCTAGAAATGTCTTTAACAGAAATTTACTTTTTTTTTTAAATTTTTTTGACTAAATGCTCTATTAGTGGCATTCAGTAATCCCTCTGAAAACTCACAGATGGTATTGGGTTAAATCCTTTTAATCACAGACTATAAAGTCGGTGACAGTTGTGCTCTTTAGATAATAAACACTTCTCTCCTCCACAGGGAAGTGAAATTAAGTCATTATTTGCAGTTCTATTTCTGATTTTATGAAGTCTAAATGTTGGCATTGAAGGAAGACTTTTGACATTCGTTTCCTGGCAGGGACTCGGGCTCAGTTTATGCTTCACGGACTAATAACTCCTCTCGAAGCACAGGCTCACACTTCTTTTCTTTCTTCTTCCCTCCGTAATAATTATCCAGATGACATTTCACAAATGTTTCTGTGGATCTCCTTTCTTACCAACTCGAGCAGGTCTTGGGTCTCCTGGTGCAACATAGCAGTCCCCAAAACAGGTAAGGCTTGGGTGTGGGGGAAAATTTTAATACACCAGCTCAGACGTCACGTAGGATCTTAATAAAGTTAGATTGGCCCACTGTGTAGACTCCTACTAGCAAGCCTGTCAGCCTGTGTCAGGAGCTGCGTTTACTCTTGGAGGCCACGGGAGTATCGTTACGTGGATTGCCGTTGAGGTGAACTGTTTCTTTCATAACCTATTTTGGAAGCATTCTATTTTTGTTTCTTCCCCAAATCTCACACACACATTCATTACTCTTTCTATGTGTCTTTCTCGCATCTACTCACCCCGATTCCCTGCTTTAAAACACACACTCCCGGGAGACTCTTCTATGGCGATTGCATTTTCTGAGCTACTGATGGAGGGAGTCTGTAGAATTCCTTTACTGTTTAAAAATTGTCTGTTTCTTCAGTTAGAAAAAAAATTTTTTTTTTTTTTTTTAGTCTGTTTCATCTTTTACAAGTCTGACTTCCTCTCATCTGCATTGGCACCCACGAAATGGATGTTGTTTCTCTCTCGTGCGGGAAATTATGCTCCGAGAGGTTAAATAACTTGCTCGAAGTAAGAGCCAAAATTTTATTTTGGGATTGTCCACTTTCCAAGTCCTCTTTTTGGCCTACCATACTATTGTCTCCAGAGCTTCTGTTCTTTTTCTGTCATAGAGGAAAAGATTACATATTTCTGATTTAAATAAAAACATATCTTTCAGCATATAAAAATAATGGAGGGAGAGAATATTCCCAATTTTCTAGTTTTTATTGGGCTTAACTTATATGGGCGGGGGGGGGGGGGATAGAAAAATTACACATCAATCCTGAAAGCAGGATATTAGATCGGATTATTCTAATGTGACCAGTGGCTAGACAGGCGCCAGAGAAATGCTTAGTGCTACCATTCACTTCGTTCCTAAGGTCTCACTCATCATTTTGGTTGTATTTATTTCGTCCTCTCTGACTCCTTTCCATGTGTTCTTGGGCCATGACTGGGTTTGCTAGAAAGCTAAACCAGTAAAAAAAAAAAAAAAAAAATGAAGAAAATTAAGCCTGTATAACTGGGGCCCAGTCTAGTTGACCCTAGGATGTCTCCACTGTAACCAGAATGTTCCTCTGCACCCCCAGCGCTTTGCACTTGCCTCTTTCTCATACTGGGCCAATTCCATCGTTATTCTTTGTTTCTCTGCTTGTGTCTGCACATGGATCTTCTAGCCCTTGAGCAGGCATGGGCAGTGCTTTTACTCAACTTGTGATGATAATACTCAACTTGTGAAATTTAACGCACCCTTGGTAAACCTACTGCACTACATTACAGCAGAACAGTAAACCCTCCGAAATATTCTCAGACTGAACACACTCAACGGAAGCTAAACTTATAGCAAACGTCATTATTTTTATAAAACTCCTAGGTGAGTATACTCCTAGCATCATGTTCACACTTACAAAGGGGAAAACTAAATGATATTTGCAAATACAGTAACTTTTTTCAGGTCTCACGGCAGCGAAGTAGTTTGTCCAAAGTCATGGCGAATAGTAAGTCATAAAGCTGAATTCAAACTCTCTATTTCTCTGACCACCTAGCCCAAGTCCTTAATCCTAGTTCACGCTATATTTCTATTATTCAGTGCAGTATTTGTCATTTATTAATTGCCCAACAAATGCCTCCTACATTGAAAATAAGAGCGAGGCTGTATCCTTTTAAAACAAAAACACTAGACTTACAAATAGAAGACAAAGGTTTGATTTAAATTCATGCCACATTTTAATCACCCCCAATTCACATCACCCTCTGGACTCCATTTTCTTGGCCTGCAACATGAGGGAAATGAGCAGGAAAGGGTTAAATGAGCTCTCAGCTCTCTCCTCAACTCTGGCGAATAAAATCAGAAGTGGTGACTAGAAAAATAATTCAAAACTGCTAGCTGATACACCACAGTTACTGGGCAAATAGCTATTGCATTATTCCAGCTGATCTTCGAGGGAGCCGTGGTGGTATAATTCCATTTAGATCCAATCTAGATACGTTTTCGCAGGGCCTCTATCATTTTTCAGAATGTTTGAAAAACAAAATACATTTAGGCTTCTAACCCTGAGTTTGGAAGTCTGAAATATACATAAGATGATACGAATGAGCCTGGCTTTGATTACCATATAGTGGCGTAGCTGGGGGCTACAATAAAAAAAAGAAAAAAAATCCCTATAAAATTGAACTCGATGTGAACCATGACAGGCCTCCTTAATGGGCAGATGCTTTGGCTTTCAAGAGTATATATATATTTTTTTTACTGTATTATACAAAATGTGGATAAAAGTGATAAGTGAGTTTAGAAATGATTGTGTAAGTGAAGTGCACTGTCGCACGGTAAAGCGTCTTGCCCCGGGGAAAGCAAAGATGTGATGCAGCCTCATTTGCTTTGAGTGCTTTCTGGGGCTGTTTAGAGCTTGCCATCGATGGGTGGGTTGGCTTGTTGTTTGCTAAATTCAGATAATCGTCGTCTTGATATGTTCTGGGGGAAATCGTTATCCAAAAGAGGGAACTTCTTGAGACACAGGAATAAAAGGTAGAGAGGTTGAGAAAGAGAAGGGAGAGGAAAAAAAAAGAAGAGACAGAAAGAGGAAGATGAGAGAGAGACAGAGAGGAGAGATGAATTCATAAGCCTCTGTAGATATTTGAAAAGGTTCAAAGTCACAGGACAGTGTGGGGGCCATTTGGGCTGACTTTAAATCCAGTGATCCAATAAAAATTAAAACGCAGGGAGTTGATGACAGTGGCAGCTGCCTTCTCTAGTAGTTTATAGATCCCTGAGCACTGATGGTGTTCTTCCTCTACGCTCAGTGAGATGAGTGTTTGGCACAGGTTCCTTTGCTACCTGAATATTGTGGACTGCTCAAAACATGCAGGCGTGATGCCCCAGAGCCTCAAGAGGGACCCCTGAAGACCGAGGGTGGAGACCGGGCTGTGTCCACTTGTACCTTCATCGCCTCTGTCATTTGCCTTGCTTGCCTGCTGGCTTAATAGTTAATCAGAGAGGAGCAACTTCAGCTCACGGGACCCGTCAGTCAGTCTAGCCGGTCTCAACATAGACCAGCTTTTGCAGGGCTGCTCTAACTCTTAAACATGAAATCTTTTCACTGTTTCCTCTTCACTGTGAACCAGTTTTCCCGAAGAAGAATAGAAGTGGAACGGTTGAACCACCTGACAGTACAATAAGAACGGAATTTGGAGTCAGCCTTGCATCCTGCCTCTGTCACTACTAACTGGAGGACATTTGCCAGCAGCTTCTCCTTCTCCCCGGTGTTGCATCTGCAAAAAGGGAAAACGACATGTTCTTTTCCCAGATCTCGGGGGAGAGGCGGCAGCAGTACCTATAAGGCATAGTTCCAAGCGCGTAGCACCTGTTTGGTATTTGGTAGTCATTATTATGATTTTCGTTGCACTTGTTTTCTCTTTTGCCTGAAGGTAGTAAACTCTTCTAATGTAATGATGCCTTATATTGAGTTGTTTAATATGGGGTCAGGCTTCAGAATGACTTGGCAGAGGATCTGTTGAGGGATAAAACTGTAAACTTTCTGATTCAGGCCTTAAACATGCTAAAATCAAGGTCGACGTGATGCTAGGAGTGTTTTGTTTTTTTTTTTTTTTTTTTTTTTTTTTTTTTGAGACAGAGTCTTGCCTTGTTGCCCAGGCTAGAGTGAGTGCTGTGGCGTCAGCCTAGCTCACAGCAACCTCAAACTCCTGGGCTCAAGCGATCCTCCTGCCTCAGCCTCCCAAGTAGGTGGGACTACAGGCATGCGCCACCATGCCTGGCTAATTTTTTCTGTATATATTAGTTGGCCAATTTCTTTCTATTTTTAGTAGAGATAGGGGTCTTGCTCTTGCTCAGACTGGTTTCGAACTCCTGACCTTGAGCGATCTGCCCACCTCGGCCTTCTAGATGCTAGGATTACAGGTGTGAGACACCTCGCCAGGCTCACTTAGCAGTTTTTTTTTAAAAAAATAATCATGTTTGATAGAGGTTTAGCTTTCAGTTAGTGTGTTCAGTCTGCTGACATTTTTGGAGGCTTTTACTATTCCACTGTAATGCAGTCGCGTAGGTTTCTTAAAAGCTCACTTTCAAAGTTGTTGGCCTAATATTCTCAAATACAAATCTTCCAGGCTCCAGGGAGGATAGTGGCAATAATAGCAATCACAGCTGCAGCTGCAACAAGCAAATATCTTTCCTTTATGTTTTAGTAATATCTTGTGAGGTATTGTTCGAAATGAAAAGGTTTCATCTGAACTCTTGTTGAATTCAGACGCCTCTTTTGTTTCAGTTCTGGCGGTCAGAGAATTATTATTAAGGGTTTCATTTGGTTTTAAGACATAAAATATTGGCAGTTGAACAATCTGATTATGTGCAACCCACTGTGAATTATGGGAGGGGGGGCGTAGACCAGTCATGGTTAAGACAGAGCAGAGTTCTAGACACTTCTTTTTTGGGCCAAGAAACTTGGTAATTAGGCCACAGATGATTAGTGTGGAGGGGGGCCATGGGCAATATACGTAACCTTAACATTTGTACCCCCATAATATGCTGAAATAATAAAAAAAAAATAGAAAAAAAATACTTAAGATTTAAACCCCTTACTTAACATGGACCTCTTCCAAATTCTGATTTAATTTTGCATTTGTTATTTTGTAGTCTTATAGTGCCAGCCCCCCAATTGTACAACCTATAGGTTTCTCAGAAGTTGGAAAATCAGTCTTTGTTTTAACCATGATTTGTGGGTCAGTCTGTTGCTACAGGTTAAGTTTACAATGTAGAGTGCTTTACTATATTTTAAAATGTTAAATTACTACTGTAACTCGTATCAGTACGTTAACTATTACCCAGTGTTTTAGATATTGGAGTTTTAAGAGAGCTTCAGATTCAGCCTAAAGTGAAGTGAGTTAAACATAAATATCAATAAAAATGATTCCAGCAAGAGCATTTTACTCTGCAGAAAACATGGCAGAAAGCCTCCTTCGGTGCAGAACCTTTTTGATAATTTTTTTTTTTTAACTGAACTTCATATGCAGTATATGCTTATCATTTTTATATAACTTTACAACACAACGGATTGAAAGAGCAGATAGTGAAGAAAACAAATTAAAAGACTAGTTAGGAAACAGACCTACCTGGACAGGCAAAAAATTAATTACAGTGATCAGCTGAGAAAGGGAAGAAGTAGCTTCAGGGAGAACAGTGCAGCAGTTTGGGGCCATTCAGTCCGGGGGCAAAGTGATCAAAGCTAAAATCATCTATGATGATTCCACTTGTAGAGAGGTAACAAAATCCCTAATTAGAACAACGTCAATTGGCCCTTTATATCTTATAAAGTAACATAAATGATCTTGCACTAATAACATTATGTGTCAATATGCTGCTTTTCTTTTTTTTGAGACAGAGTCTCGCTTTGTTGCCCAGGCTAGAGTGAGTGCCGTGGCGTCAGCCTAGCTCACAGCAACCTCCAACTCCTGGGCTCAAGCAATCCTCCTGCCTCAGCCTCCCGAGTAGCTGGGACTACAGGCATGTGCCACCATGCCCGGCTAATTTTTTCTACATATATTAGCTGGCCAATTAATTTCTTTCCTTTTTTAGTAGAGACGGAGTCTCGCTCTTACTCAGGCTGGTTTTGAACTCCTGACCTCGAGCAATCCACCCGCCTTGGTCTCCCAGAGTGCTAGGATTACAGGCGTGAGCCACCGTGCCTGGCCTAATATGCTGCTTTTTCTAAGTAAGACTTTTTGTAATATCTGAGACCATTGACTCTCGTGGTTAAGGGCCCAAGTTTTGGAATTGGATTGCTTAGATTTTTTAATTTAGGTTTAATTAATGTACAATGAACTGGATATTTTAAAGTGCCTGGTTTGATGAATTTTGACCAATATACTTACTTGCGAAGCCAGTAGCATAATTAAGATAATGAATATATCCATCATTCCAGCAGTTTCCCCAATCCATCTCTCTCTCCTCTGTAATCCTTTCCTGGCAATCAGTGATGTCGTTTGTATTGCTATAGATCAGTTTGCATTTTCTAGAAATTCAAATAAGTGGAATCATACTATATGTGCTCTTCTTTTTTTTTTGGTCAGATTTCTTTCACTTAAGTTTTATGGGTTTTTTGTGACTCGCTGCTGTTGCCTGGGCCAGAGTGCCGTGGCATCAGCCTAGCTCACAGCAACCTCAAACTCCTGGGCTCCAAGCGATCCTCCTGCCTCAGCCTCCCAAGTAGCTGGGACTATAGCCACATGCGACCACGCCTGGCTAATTTTTCTATTTATTGTAGAGATGTAGGTGCTCACTCTTGCTCAAGCTGGTCTCGAACTCCTGACCTCAGGCGATCCCCCTGCCTCAGCCTCCCAGCGTGCTAGGATTACAGGCACGGGCCACTAAGCCTGGCCTCCGTTTGTTTTGAGATGCATCCATGTATCAGTAATTTGCTGCTTTTTGCTGAGTAGTATTCCATTGTATGTATGTGTGATAGCCTTCGTCCATTCACCCATTGATGGGCATTTGTATTGTTTTCACTTTTTTGGCTATTGCAGATAAAACTGCTGTGAACCTTCATGTGCAGATCTGTTTGGGTGGGATATGCTTTCATCCTCTTGGGCATATATACATAAGAGTGGAATGCCTGGGCCGTGTGCTAGGTGCATGTTGACTGCCTAGATGTAAATCTCTGTTGTGTTAAATATTACCTGCTCTAATAGTTTATGACATTGCATTAGTTCCTTAACCTGTTAGGTAATATTTAAAGCACACATTTTTTTAGAAGGATTATACAATATGATTCATATAAAAAAAAGCACTTAACTCTATGCCTAGCTCATAGTAAGCATTCAAAATCTTAACACTTTTTGAACAAGTTTAACAATTTTAAAAGCTCAAACATTTGAGTGTTCCAGTTTCTAAGCTTTGCTTAAATCTCGGGCAAATCCATTCATGTAAAAAAAAAAAATGATTATCTCATTGTGCTGCTTAAGAGTGGTCCTAATAAATACTCTGTATTTACAAGATATGTTTTCTTGTAACATGAGATATATGCATGATGATTAGCTAATGGAAAACACAGAATGCTAAGCAGTCAGGTTTGGAAGGATAGATTGAAGTGAGATTTCAATTTCTAAAAAAACTCTCTTCATATACTAAAATGCACAGGATATGTAATCAATTTAATAAGGTTAGTAATAAATATCCGCGTATAAATGTACGTTGAAGGTCAGTGATAGAAGAGATAGGAAAATGTGATCCTGAAACTCTCTACCTTTTGGCACCAGGGACCAGTTTGATGGAAGACAGTTTTTCCATGGACTGGGTCAGGGAGGTGGGGGAGATGGTTTTGGGATGGTTCAAGCGCATTACGTTTATTGTACACTTTATTTCTATTGTTATTACATTGTAATATGTAATGAAATAATTATGCAACTCACCATAATGCAGAATCAGTGGGAGCCCTGAGCTGTTTTCTTGCAACTAATGGCACTGTTGATCTGGCAGGAGGCAGAGGTATGGGGAACGGCTGTAAACAGAGATGAAGCATCTCTTCCTGGCCACTCACCGCCTGCCATGTGACCTGATTCCTAACAGGCCACTACCCATACTGGTCCTCAGCCCTGGGACTGGGCATGGCAGCTTTAGATGATGGGTTACAGTAATTAATGAGTGATCTCTAGATTGAAAGCTAAAACCACTTTCCTTATTGGCTTTGCTTCTTTGGGGGCATCACTTAACCACTGAGAGCAATTGGCCTCCAGCTCAAAAGTTCTATGATTCTGTGACAGATTATATGACAAGATACTCCCTTACCGCTCTGGGACTCCCTAAAATCTAAACATTGAGTTGAAATCATCGTTCATTGTGCCCATGGAGAATTGTACGATTGCTCATGGAGAGGTGTAGTTTTTTTTCGTTTTTCTTTTTTGAATCAGAGTCTCACTCTGTTACCTAGACACTAGACTGCCGTGGTGTCAGCCTAGCTCCCAGCAACTTCAATCTCCTGGGCTCAAGTGATCCTCCTGCGTCAGCCTCCCAAGTAGCTGGGACTACAGGCATGCGCCACCATGCCCGGCTAATTTTTTCTATATATATTTTTAGTTGGTCAATTAATTTCTTTCTATCTACAGTGGAGACAGGGGTCTCGCTCTTGGTCAGGCTGGTCTCGAACTCCTGACCTTGAGCGATCCATGCACCTCGGCCTCCCAGAGTGCTAGGATTACAGGCATGAGCCACCGCGCCCAGCCGAGGTGTAGTTTTTTAATGCATTTGTGCAGGCATCTCGCTGGGTGTCTGGATTGGATGTTGCTACCTTCTGGGACTGAATGCTGAAAAATAGCCTGGTGTATTATAGGAGAAACAGCCAAGCTCTCAGGCTGTCACTAGTGACAGGGTCAGGGCTGAGCCGCCCCCTTCCCCTGTGTCTGTCAAAACTGGTCAGGACACGGATAGTGAGCAGGTGTGTTTTTTTGTTCCAACTGTAGAATAGCACCTGGACAAAGGACTCTCTCTGAAAGAGATGGTTTTCCAAACGCAAAGCCCAGATAGACACAGGAGATGATTTGTTTTTCTACTCGAGTTTTACTGTTTTAGATTTTCTTTTTTGTCTCAGCACTGCTTTCCACAAAGTTGACTATAATGCTGCACTTAAACTGTCACTTGCTTTCTGTCCTTTCAACTAGCAGCTGGATGAACAGATGCGGTGAGCCATTGCTACCCAGTCACCCCCGAACTGTGTTGTCAGGTCTGTCTTTTGCATTTTCCGTATTTATTTATTTGTTTGTTTGTTTGTTTGTTTGTTTAGCTGCCCTTCCCTGAGTAATACTCAAAATGCTTTGACCCCATCATAGGAGAGCAGTGATTTAGAAATACTGCGGTGGTTATAAATTCAGATGTAATACATCATAGACTTCAACTGCTGAGTGATCTTAATTTTGTCTTTTTCTGATGTACACTTGAAGAGATATTCAGTGTCTTCAATAAATTTGTAACTCCTATCACTACCCTGTATCATTACCTACTAGTGTGCGAGGGATTGCTTTTGATAGGAGTTTCCAAGGGTGTTACTCATATCTTTTCAATTCAAAATTGGTTGTTTTCTTTGAGGGTTCTCAGAGGAAACTTGTTTGGGTAGTGCCTTATTTAGATCTTGCTTTTGAACAAAACGTTTTCATTCTGACATAAGAAAGTAACGTTGGGTCAGTATTGACATTTTAGCATTTTAGGCTATTCAGTGGGTCTGCCTAGATGGTGAGTGCCTGTATTGACTTCAGTTTGCGGTGGTCAAGAAAGCAGTCAGTTTTCTCTACTGAGTGAAGAGAATATGGTCCAAAGTGTAGGTAGTTCTCCTCAGTGTTTTCCTGTGGGACACGGCAGACGTTGAATTTTGCTTTCTTCAATAAGTTGCTATTTATAGAATGTTTTCTCTCAAACTCAACTTCTGATCATTTTTTGTTGGAAAAACTATTAAATCCTCATTCTATGCAAATATAGAAACTGTAATTTTTCCTTTTCTCAAAAAAACAAAACCCCAAATCAGATAGCCAAGAAGAAAGTCAATTGTTGGCTTAATCTCAACATTTCCGAAGTGGTAATCGTATTTCTAGTTATTAATGTCACAGTTATAAATTATTAAGGTTTGTGTTTGGGATATTATTTCATTTCTGCATTATCCAAATTGATTGGCATACAGTAAAAATTTAATTTGCCTTTTGTTTTTTCATTGCTTTAAAGTGTTCGCAGAATACAAATGATTATATTAAAGTTATTGTACAGTGTTCATAATGAGAGTACTATTTCAAGGTTGAAAAGGAAATGCAAAATGAAGCCTCCCAATTTTTATTCCTTTGGTCTGCTTGAATGTCTGTTTTTTTTTTTCTCTACCTAATATCTGGAGAGGTAAGTGACCATTTAACAGAAAAGTAATAAATTCTCCTTTGGGATCTAGAAATTTCACTAGAGATTTCTCACATGGTAGGGTATCAAATAAATGCCAGTCTCCCTGACGGGAAATTTATTGAGATTGTCAAATTTGCTATTCTTTAGGGAGTTTTTTTGTGCTTTCCTTTTATGCTGAACAACTAATAAATAATAGACAAGTATGATTGTGTATTTAAAATTCAGTGACACCTTCAGCAATGTTCATTTAAACCGATTTTTGTGTGTGTGCATGTGTTAAACAAAAGAGACCCAAGAGATCATTTGCCTTAAAACAGTGTTTGATTCCCTAGGAGAGATTCGAAAACCAGATCATCAGATCATATTGAGATTTTTCCAGTGCCCCTAGAGATTTTCTGCTGGAGACCAGAGTACTGAAGACCCATTGCAGGGCTGGCACTGGGCCTGTGGGCAGAGAGAGGGAGGGTTCTGAAGGGGAAGTGATCCACCTCCCAACTTTGACTCCTAGTATGCTTTTCCTCCCAGCTCACGTTTTAACACATTCCAGCGTGTTCACAGCTTTCCTCTCTGCTGGTTTCCTTCCTCCTGGCCTTCTGGCCTGTGGCTGAGTCTGTTTTTCCCCTTGCACCAGCCCTGCTGGGACTTGCTAAGGGCACCTGTCCCCCTTCGGCCCTTAGTCCCATTGGTCCTCCGCAGGATCAGGCCCTTGAAAACTGCCAGGTAGTTGATCCCACTCTCTGTTTGTTCCCTCAGTGTGCATCTGTCTGTACCTTGGGCTGCTGCTTTCTCTCTTTGGGGCATTTTACTGAGTACCACTTTGTATGAGATATCTGAATAGTAACTTTTTCTATACCTTTTATGCCTAAAATGGCTTTCTGATAGCTTAGTTGCAAGAGGAAAAGAAAGAGAGCTTAGAAAAGAGATGAGATCCATGTAATAGTTTGACGTAGTAAAAAATGTATTGCCTTGGGGCCCTAACTCTACCTTTGAACTATTAATACAAAGTGCTATGAAAATATATAAAGGGATCCATCCATTTCTCCCCTTCCCTCCTTCCTTCCCTCCTTCTCCCTTTCCCCTTCCTTCCCTCTTTCTCTTCCTTCCATTCCCTTTTCCTTCCCTTCGTTCTTCCTTTCTCCCTTCCCTTGTTCCTTCCCTTCTCTTTCTTCCTTCCCTTCCCTTTCTTCCTTCCCTTCCCTTTCTTCCTTCCCTTCCCTTTCTTAGTTCCCTCTCTTTCCTCCTTCCCTTCCCTTTCTTCCTTCCCTTCCCTTTCTTCCTTCCCTTCCCTTTCTTCCTTCCCTTCCTTCCTTCCCTTCCCTTTCTTTCTTCCCTCCCTTTCTCCCTTTCTTCCTTCCCTCCCTCTTTTCCTTCCCTCCTTTCCTTCTTCCTTCCTTTCCTCCCTCCCTTCCCTCCTTCTCCTCCCCCTTCCCCTCCCCCCCTGCATACTTACTGAGAGTCAACTTTGTGCTTAATAGTTATCTTGATCAAAGAGTAAAGAGAAGACACTTTCTCAATACCACCTCCGTGAGTTCATAAAATAGTAGAAAAGATAGAGAAATGAGCAAATCATTACGGTATGATGTGCCCAATTTTAATATTATGAGACTGGGCACACGGTGGTCCTTGCAGTAACACAGTGTGGGTGAGCCTCCTTAATTCTTCTGTTGTTTTTTATCCATGGTTATAGCAAAGCCTTTGTAGACAAACTGATGTTTGATTTGGTGTTCGAAGGATGACTAGGAGTTCTCCTGAGCATCCAAAGGTGAAAGGGAATTCCAGGCAGAAGGAGCAGACCACACTGGGGGCATGGAAGTGTGGAGAGGTGTGGAGTGTTTAGGAGCAGTTGTGCGCTGCTGCGTAGACAGCGTATCAGAGTAGAAGAACATGTCTATACTGGAAGACAAGGAAGAGGGGGCAGAGGATGGGAAGAGGATTTTTCCAAAGAACCCTAGCCTGGTGCCTTTCTTACAAAAATAGACAAAGTCACTTTGTCACAGTAGTTGAGAAAACTTCTGAGTCTGATTCTAAATAGAAATGTATTTGAGAATGCCTTGGTGCTGGACACCCTGTGCAGAATCATGGAGCGAGACTGTAGACTGTTGAGTACCAGATCAGCAGCATAGCAAATGGTTGTGTGTGGAACGGACTTGTTCTTACTCTGGGTTTTTGTTTAGCAACTCTTGCCTTGCTTGTGACGTGGTCACTAGTTGGGTGTGTCTGATGGTTCACGTTGGAAGTTATAAAGTGTGGATGAAAACAATAAGGTATCAGGTGATGTTGGAGAAAGTATCTCTCTGGTTAAAGGGATCATCTGGAATCTTCCATTTGCAACTTACAGAGAATTTGTCTCTTCTTTGTCTCTGGTACCCAGGTTCAGAATTCCCTGGTCACCTCTTTGCAATGTGTTTGGTCATTTGGGACATGAAATTGGCAGGAAAAAGTGATATGTCTCCATTAGTGTTCAGAGAATGGAGAACTACTAGGTCTCTGATTTATATCCTTTGAGTTGAGATTCATATAATAGCTGCAGAAGGGGCATAAAGATTTGTTGACTTATTACCGGTTTTGAAGCTCAGAGGCCAAAACTTTCAAATCTAGTGTTAGGTGGTTGAAAAGTATTTTGGTCCAAAATCTAGTCTTTTAACCCCCACCTACCTGAGAGTGAAAGATATTTTCAGAAACCTAATTCAGATCAAATTTTCCATACTTTAAAAGTGGTTGATTTCAGAACCTAGGAAAATATCCTGGCCTACTACCAATTGTCTATGATAATCACCTACTATATTCTATGTTTACATGACTAGATCACGAACATATCTTTCAGTTTTCAGGAACTATAACACTGAGCAAAATCTCTACATTTTTCTATTCATATTGTTATAATTTAGAGTTTATCCGTTATAATCTAGAAATAAATTTTATAAATCCTCAAAACTATGTCAAATAAATTTAAGACAGCCAATACCCATTTTTGATATATATTATTATAGCTGCAGGAAAAAATCAGGAGTTACTTAAATAAAAATTGTCTGAGTAGAGTTGCTTGTTACATGGATTTTAATTCTTACCTGTCACTCAAGATATCTTTCAGGTAGCAAGGTAATGAACAGAACAGCCAAAACCAGAAGGAGGGATTTTGTTTTTAGTGTGGACAAATTTAAAGTTGATCGAACTGATCATTGGATATGCTAGCAATTTTGATTCTACTTCTTCCTTTTCTTTTTTGCCATTTTAAAACATTTTTTAGCCTGTTACCTTGATAAAACATATACACAAGTACTCAGAAGAAAGTGGAGATGCTTAATAATCATGTAAATTAGGCAAAAAAGACACATCTTTGATAGGAGAAATAAGTAATAGCAAGACATCTTATTAACAAGTGGCTAGAGATGTGACACATTTTGTGTAAATGGAATTAATAGTGAGACATGCAGCAGCTGGCTAATATTTTTAAAATGAGACAATCATAATTAATTCAGCTTTATGAGACCAAAGAAAGTTTAAAGAAAAAAAAAGAATGTTGCATAGATGGTTTATGAAATAACCATGTGTTTTTCCTTTTTTCAATGCTATTTGGGAAGAATAGGGCAAAATGTCAGATATTACAATTTAGCAGTAGTCTAAATGGCATGTTTTGCAGTATCAATTCTGTAGAATGTAGGTTTTCTATTTTACCCCCTTTGTTTAAGGCTCTTTGCTATCAATCTTGTAACCTTCTGAAAAAGGTAACTTGCCATTAATGCAATGAAGTGATTCCCAACCCCACCCCCCAGATTATTGGCTGTCTGAACAAAGCCCTTCATGGAATTTTTAGGGCCCGGTAGAGCTCACAGATAGGAATCTTGCAAATAATATAAAATTCAGCGATCCAGATCTGTTGAGTTCTGACCTTTCTCTCCCTGTGACCTCAGTGACCCAGGTAGGTCAGAACTTGCCTTGTGGACAGACAGAAGGAGAGACAGATGCTTTTGGCCCTCAGATACTCGCTCTTATTCATTGCGTGGGTCTTGATCCTCTATGGAGTGACCACATAATAATTTTATAAAAATCGCTTGCCTTGTTGCTTTCTGATTTCAAAGGTGTTGGGTACGATCTTCCGTGATGCGCATAGAAAACCAGGAGTCATTAGGCACGCTCTTGGGAATCCGTTGTCCACGGAGACTGGGAGATGCCAGGGTTGGTCTGGCAAATCTGAGCAGCTGCCTACACTTTGTGGGTTCGATGTCTCTGCTTGGCCCACATCATCGCTTACTAAGAAATATCCAAGACATTTAGAGCAGTGCTTCGTAAAGTGGGGTTAGACCATCAGCCTGAGGAAAACCCAGGATACTGGCTAGAAACGTGGGATCCTGAGCCACAGACCTGTTGTAATACAGTCTTTGGTGAGATAGTTGGTGTGCTTTATTTATGCCCTCCGTTTAGATTCCACAGTCATTGACATTGGCCAAGTTGCCGGTCCATCTCTGTGTATAGTTAACCCTTTGCACTCGGATGTCGAGTGTGACTCGACACAGTGAGCATCGGTAGTAGCTCATATGTGGAGCCACACTCGACATGTAGTTTCACCGAGGGGGGGAAGGGGGATTTTTGTCTGTTTTTCCAGTATCTTTTCTTGTTTTCATTAGCATGAAAGGACAAATAAAATGTATAATGCAGAGATGGTACACTAACTTCCAGGGGTAGATGATTATTCACTAACTTGGAGCAACGTTTAGGTGGAAAGCTCCATATATAATCACACCTCACCCTAACAAAAAAAACACAAAGATCGTGGTGTTTGTTCTAACAGAAAAATCAGAGGACGAAGAAGAGAGACGGTTTATATTTGCGAAACATGTGAATGTAAACCAGGTCTTCACGTGGGTGAATGTTTCAAAACCTATCGCACCATGAAAAATTAGAGATTAAAATGACTCTTTGAATGTATCAATAATTTGAAATATAAAAAAAATCCAAATAAGTTTGTATGAAAAGAAACTCCAGTTTTTTATTCTACTGCCGTGCTTTGTAAAATCTGGGGTATTTAAAAAATTAAATCCTGAGTAGAATAAAGGAATCGAGAAAAAAAGCAAGCGAGTGCAAAGGGTTAAATATAGAGGGAGATATTATTGTGCTATGTCAGTGTGCGTTGCCAATACGACATCTCATCTCTAATAGATTTCAGAAGCAGTTTTGTTTTTTGTTTTGAGGCAGTCTCGCTCTGTTGTCCCTGGTAGAGTGCAGTGGTGTTATCATAGCTCACAGCAACCTCAAAGTCCTGGGCTCAAGCGATCCTCCTGCCTCAGCCTCCTGAGTAGCTGGAACTACAGGTGTGTGCCAACAATGTCTGGCTAATTTTTCTATTTTTAGTAGCGACAGAGTCTAGCTCTTGCTCAGGCTGGTCTAGAATTCCTGAGCTCAAGGGATCCCTCCTGCCACTGCGTCCCAGGGTACTAGGATTGTGTAGACATGAGCCACCGCACCTGGCTAGATTTCAGAAGCATTTTTAACAAGTACCTCTGGCCGCATTTTATACAAGCTACAATGTGAAACGTTGTGGTCTTCTGAGCAGCGGTTCCAAACTTTGGTGTGCGTGAGAGTCACCTAAAAGTCTTGTTCGAACACAGATTCTATTCTGGTCCCCATCCCTAGTGTTTCTGAATCAGTATGCCTGGAGTGAGCCCTAACAATTTGTGGTTCTGACCAGCCTGTAGGTGACACTGATGCTGCCAGTCTGGAAGAGTCACTGTTGTAGTGTAAGATGACAATTGTTTTCAGTGAGGAGTCAAATACTGTTTCTCCTTTGGTTTGTCAAGTTTCCTCTCCTTTTCTTTCCTGCCTCAAATCTCTGATAAATTAAAAAGAGAGTCCTCCTCTAATTTACACCCATCTGTGTTTTTATTTCCATCACGTGTTCTTTTTCTTCTTGCTTAGCAAGAAACATTAGAGGTTCATTTCACTTTGATCTTTGTTAACCTGATAGATAAATAACAAATATCCTGTGAAACATCTGATCTCATCTATCTCTGGATTGATGATAATATTGGATACTTTGTATGATGCAGTTTTCTTTTAATTTGGTGAGTTACTGATAGCTTGTTTTTTTTTTTTTTTTTTTTCCATTGAGATTTTAGTCTTGATGTTTTGTAAGAGAGCTGAATGGGTGGAAGAAGTTATCCTTTTATCTGGGAAATATTTCCAAGTTTGGCATTTTATTTTTAATGCACTTAGCTTTTCCATTTGCTATTTGAAGGATCGCAGTTGTAATAAACAAAATAAAAATTTTGCTAAGTGGTTCCCTTTTACCTTGTGGCTGCCACATAGTGCTTGTGGTGTCATCTCTTCTGTAGTGGCCATCGTTTGTTTTTCAGAGCCTCAAAAACAAGGAGACGCAGTATACAACACTTTGTAGCACTGTGGTTTTGGACATAAATTAATTTGATTTCAAATTCCATTTACAGACTGCTTTTATCATTCTCACAGCTTAAAGCTACGAACCTGTATAAGAATGTCACGAAGGGTTCATCCAAAGGTTACATAACCGTTGCCTATCAAAATTGGTGCCTCCTGTACTGAGCAGTGCTAGAGAATTTCAGAGAAGGCTGTGACCGGTGTCAGATGGAGCAGTCCCTTCTTGTGGGAGGCAGTGACTCGAAAGGGCTCTGTTGGGATTCTGATAGGCAGAGAGGCAGGAAAAAAATGATTGTTAGGTTCTGTTTTCTAAAAAGTAGGAAGGGCCTCTTCCAACACAAAAGCAAATCAAAATAAACGACAATGCCAGGACATGGGCCACCTGCTCATCTCAAATTGAGTTTCCTAGCAGCAAGATGCTGCTGCACACATCTGGTCCAGCTGACCTTCTGGGCGACTCTCCACACACGAACACGATGGCCTTGGCGTCCTGGGTCACACTTGACGGTGAAATTCCACGATCTCCCTGATCCTGCCCGGGGAGAATTTGGCCTTCCTCTGTGTCTTCATTTCAGGTGCTCCTGCTCTGGCACAGGTGTTCCTACTGTGTCACTATAGACGACTGTCAATGATCCCCCCTGAGATGCTGCGTGGCTGTGCTGGAATCTAAATGATATTTATGAGGAAGTTGGGAGTGCTTTAAATATTGTGAAAATGCTGACTTTGACACATCGAGGATAATGATGCAGAGACACTAGGCTCTTTGTAAACTGTTTAATGGCAACAATTTTCTAAATCAAAGCAATCTACACTTCCCCATTTACAATTTCATCTCCAACTACCACAGTCTCGTAAAGAGGTTTACTACACTGAATCTTTTGCTTTTCTGAGTGGTTATCTAGTACTTTGATGCTTCAAATCACTTACAGTTTACCAAGGTGAAAGGGGTATGTCATTTTGGCCAAAAAATGGTAGCATTAACAGATACAGAATTTATTTAAGAAGCACAAGCTCTAAAAGTGTGAAATGATGTCCTTGTTATGTTATCGTTTAATGCCCTGCAAAAGTACTAATACTTACATAAGTGTGTTTATGTGCTCATATATAGAAATGATATATTGGTAACCTACACATACCTGTAGCCTATTGGGTAATGGGTTTGCTGTAAGTAAATGCCAAAAGGATTATACAATGCAAGTCGATTACATTTAATGTTTCAACTATGGCAAAGTTTAATCTATGTATTAACTTTTCGTGTTTGCTAAATCATAGGTGTTTACCTAAACATGTACGTTTTTCTCCTGGTGTGAGCTGAAAAGAATACTTGTAATTATATTAATATTTGATTGCAGTTCTGTTTATATTTTTATAATGCCTGTGTTTATTCCTGACCTGCTGTGTCTTCCTTTAATGAGCTTCTTCTAGAATTTTCCATGATCCCCCTTTGTTTGCATCAGAAGAGAAAATAAGCTAACACCAAATAGCAGAAGTATGAGGGAGAAGTACCTGCTAGAAAATACTGCAGCCTTCCAAGGGAACCTGTAAAGGAAAGTTTCCTACTGTGTGGTTCTAGAAATAAAAATTCTGCTCTCTGCTCTGAATATATTTGAATAACGTGTCTTAGTCTTAGTAAATTCCCTCTGATTCCACTTTCATTTTAATTTAAAGAGGAGGATTCTTTTATTCAGGAAAGTAATTTTCATCATCTGTGACAGCGTAAGGCATTGGGAGAAGAGTAAACCTTGCTGTGTGCTCAGAAACACAATATGCCAACTTTATATCTCTGGGACTTTGCTATAAACTTTTATTTTAAATGTTCTGTGTGCTCACAAAAATTTAGAGGATATGAAACACATATTAGATTTTTTTTTTTTACCTCCAACACTGAATAAAAACTCATGCATGAAAGTGCCTAATAAAATGGATAATGTCCAAAGTAAGGAACAGGGATTTTATGATTCTAATACAGACCAGGCAGGAAAAAAATTAAGTGAAAAAGCCGAGTCATCTCTTTTGTGAAGAGCACCACCAGCCAGCTGAGAGAGAAGGAAGATTTGCATGTTTTATTTCTGGAGTGGCCTTTCATGTTTGCAAAGAGGCCATCCTGACCTCTCAGGTCATGGCTCCTGCCTTGTCTGGAGGAATCTCAAGTGATTTTTTTCTTTAACATGCTTAAATTCTTAAAAGAGGGGAAAAAAAAAAATTCTCCGACTTCAAAAACCCTTTGCTTTCTCTGCTGTTGTGTTTCCAGTCTGTGTATTCCCCTGGGGAAAGGTAAGAGAACATTAGCTTCTGGGGTAACAGGCAAAGACTGTGAATCTAGTAGAATCTAACAGAGGAACTCTATGGAAACAATCATTTTTCTTCCTGTAGGATTGCATATCAGATGAGAGACTATTTAAATGATAATGACTAATTAAATATATATTTATGTAGGAAGTAATGAAAACCGATAGGACTGCAAAGGTTTGTGTGTGTGTGTGTGTTTTTTTTTTTTCCCCCCATGAATATGTTTGAAAAGTCAGTGTGAAAACACTGGTGTGATTTATGGGATTTCAAGATTTATTTTCATCTTCGAGTGGATAGGCTGTTTCTCTTTCCTTTTCCAGTGCATGATTTCATAGTTTGTATGTGGACTTTAGTTGACGCAGGCTTAATTGTCAAAAGAAAATGAAGCGATAATATTGCAAAGGGTAGTCAATGAACAACTTACCTTCAAGAAAAATAGAAAGCCATGACACTGTATTATTTCTATGCTAATATGTTTTATTATAAAATATATTAAATACTATGGCTCCATATAATCCAGAATTTTAAAGCACAAATGTATGGTATTTGATACAACTAAAAATTAGATAGAAAAATCTGTATCGTGGCCTTGAATATTAAATGGAATCAGTTGCGTGTTTTGGCTGTAGATAATAGTGTCACTATTCCAAATATTAATCTTTTCACTAGAATTACTACTGTGACCATTCTGATAGGACATTAAGCCTTCACTACTCTTTAATATATACATCTTGTGTTTTCTTCTAATGTCTGCGTGTGCCAGATGTTGGCGTACACCGTGGTGATGCTCTCCTTTCGTTTGTGTCTGTTTCTTTTTCTTTTTTTTCTTTTTAAATATGGAACGCCTCACGAATTTGCATGTCATCCTTCCGCAGGGGCCATGCTAATCTTCTCTGTATCGTTCCAATTTCAGTATATGTGTTGCTCTGAGAAGCCACATAGGACCTGTTCAGAGTTACACAGTACATCAGCCCAGACAAGACAATTTACACATTAGAGCACGGTAACCATTGTTCTTGAGGTTAATTGAAGCTTGGCAGAAGTTGAGCTAAAATTAAAAAGAGAGGTGCTCACCGCCATTAAAAGGAGAATGAAGAACAACTTAATGTTTTGGAAAATGGCCTTTGAGTCTTGTAATGTGAATGTGGCCAACAGATCACATCGATCGACGAGTTAAAATAATTGGTTCATTTGGAGCAGAATTAGGTTCTTGGTGGCAGAGAGCCAGAACAGAGGCTGGTCCCGTGAGTAGCAGCCGTGATGGCTTGTGAGCCAGTGTCTACACGTGCAGTGGGTTTTGTAGGGGGGTGTGTGTAGACATTCTCTTTTTTAGAGGCTTTGTACCCAAGCTTGGCCTTTGTCATATTTTGAAAAGCATGTTGCCTGCACGAGTGATGGACACATGGCATTCATCCTCATCTTCAATCCATGCTCAATCTGCCAGACATGTAGGTCTTTGATTTCATCGCAGCTGACGTGCCTTCTCTGGGATGGAGTGAGATCTCTTCCAAATATCAATATAACATGTTTGTTAAAAGTGTCATGATCGATTTCATCCTCCCCCTGCCCCCAGTATACTTAGAGCACATTCTCTTGTACTTCTGATGAGGTTCTTTCAGGATTTGGGTGGAGGATGTTTGAGTGACATCAGATGTTGGTGCTTGAACTCGAACGTGTCCCCTCTTGTTAAGCCCACTCCTAGGAGTCTTGGTGTGCTCGCAGGTGGCAAAGAGAGAAAGTGACCAGGTCTCAAGATGGGTGCTCCTTGACACTTCATGGCTGCGTTTGTCATTTGTGATTTTTGCACGAGGAGTTTAACGCTGTTGAGCTCTCTAGGATTCCGTTGGAATTCCAGTTGAAACTTACACTCTGTAGCCCAAGAGGTCACGTGGAGAAGTTTACTAAAGAGCAGTGAAAGTCTAATAGAAGCAGAGTTGAGGATAACCTGTGATGGGGAACTAAGAGCGAAGGGAAACATGTTCAGTTTTATTTCATATTTCTTTGTTTGGAGTCCTTCAGATTCTTTATTTTATCGAGTGAAACAAGGCAACACAAAGATGGATGAAGGCTGATTTCAGCCCTGGCTCTCCACCTGGTACAGACAACATGGACAGCTTGGTGTCCATCTTTCCACATTTTTTTATTGCTTATACAAATATATTAAAGTATATTTAAATCCTTATGTCATTGGGAGTGGTGGTGTACCAAAATAAAATCATTTTATACACACCAGTCAGTAATTTGCTCTTTTCACATAAAAGCATATCATGGATTGTGAGCTCAGGACATGGAACCAAGGGAGCAGGCAGGAGTGGAGGGGGGTGGCTGGAACGTTGTCAGGCGCAAGTGGGAAAGAAACACGTTCAGTGATTATTGGGTAGGACAGGATAAGATGGATGATGCCAAATGTTAATTTCTACATACCAGTTTGCTTCCTTACTTCCTAGTAATCAAAGATGTAGAAATGGTGTTTAGAGACTTAGATCAACCTGGGGATGTCAGTGTAGACTACACCGACAGCCGTTAAAAATTCTGATAATTCCAGAATTGGAGAGGATGTAGAGAAGAGAAGCGTTTTCACCTACTGCTACAAGGAAATTGGAAAACATTTTTCCATTATCTAATACATTTGAAATTGCATATTTCTGAACCTAGCGCTTTTCATGCTATTAATGTGCCTTGGGAACCAAGTTCTCAAGTTGTATTATCGGAGGACCCCTTTAGAGTTTTGAATATTGAGAACCCTAAAGACACTTTGCTTATGTAGATTTTAGCTAGTGAGATTTACCAGGATAAAACATTAAATTTTAAATAATTTCAAGGTATTATTACATTTAGAAACAACGAAAATGATCCAATTGCATATTAACATAAGCAATATATTCTTATGGGAAATAGCTATTTTTTCTAAAACACAAATTTGCTAAAAAAACATTATTTTAAACTTTTGTTAATGTCTGGCGTAATAGAAAGACTGCTGGTTGTCAAGTCTGCTTCTGCCTTCAGTCGGTTTGACACATTGTTTTGATTCCAGTGTATGAAGACAATCTGACCCTCCACTGATGTGTACTTCATGGAGGAAGGAGTATTTTCACAGCCTTTTCGTCTATTTATGGCATTCTTTTCGGCACTATTCCAAAACTTCACAAGTAGTGATTTCTTAAAGTTCAGCACCCATGTGAAATCTGAAACCATATCAAAGAACTTCTACACTCCTTTTATTCTGTTCATCTGCATTTTGAATGGATCTTTTACTCATGTGTTATTTTGGTCACATCAAGCAATGATAAATTAGAAAATATTGGTTCACTGAGTTATTCATATCTTGCAAATGTTAAAACGTTTCACAGCATAATATAAAAATCACTTTCAGTAATATTACTACTAATTTCTTCTGAAAACATTTTGCATCTGAGGAAGCTGTAAGGTTCATGGTGGCAGATAAAAGTTTTCTAGAATTCTAGTTTTCAGTGGAAAGCACAAATTTCGTTATCGACAATGAATACTGTCAGTTTTTTAAAAATTTTTTAAGAATTTTTGCATCTATGTTCATGAGGGATATTGGTCTGTAGCTCTCTCTTTTTTTTTTTTTTTTTTTTTGTTGCATCCTTTCCTGGCTTTGGTGTCGAAGTGTGATGTTGGCTTCGCAGAATGAGTTGGGAAGGATAACCTTCCTCCTCAGCGGTGTGGAATAGTTTCTGTAAAAGTGATCGTCTCATTGTTTATCTTTGACAAAGTTCCTGCTAAATACCAGTGTTCGAATACTCATTTTTTTCAGCCATTCTTTCAGGTAAAACGTGATGTCCCACAAAAAGAAAAGCTAGTTTAGTTTATAACTCAGTGACACAAGAGATTTTTCTTAAGATTACCATTTTAGTATGCAGTAGAACAGCTTTATGCATAAGTTTTGCTATTAAAATGACATGTCCTCCAGGGTAAAGACCTAATAAAATTAATGATTTTTAGTGTCATCAATTAATGATTGAAACTGGTACTTTCTTTCCTGCTGCACATGTGTGACAGGCCAAGGACATAGGGATTAGTAGAGTTGGTCCCACTGTTCCCTTCCTGGCAAAGTGCCAGCAGTTTTACCTACCATTGATCTGTGCACGAGCAGTGCAGGTCAATGCAGTGGAAACAGTCTTATTAATCAATTAGTTTTTTACTGCCTGGACCCCCTCAAAAGTCTTGGGAACTCCAGGGTTCCGGAAACTGTATTTTTTCTTTGAGAACAATTGCCTTAGAAAAACTTGTGCTTTTGCAACAAATTATATCTATGAGAATGTTTACAGTATAATTGTGTGTCATAGAAAAATAATTGAAAATAATTCAAATGTCTGTTAACTTGAGGATAGATAAATAAATCGTAGTGTAGTCCTATAATGGAGTTCTAGCTCAAGAACATAATGTTAAGTAAAAATAGACAAGTGCAGACAATAACAGCATTGTGATGCCTCTATTGGAGTGAGTCTCTCTCTAGGAGGTTGGGTGTCTTTGTCTATTTTATTTACGTTTGTATCCTAAATAAAAGTGTCTTGCATGTAGTAGGCACTCAGTACATATTTGTTTTATGAGGAAATAATTTCCATTGATATTTAAAAATATGCAAAACCCAATGATATGTTTAGAGATCACAGAAGGAATAATAAACTCCTTTAACCCTTAATACTTTGGATGTCAAAACTTTTAGTTTTGAAATTGACTTCCAAAGTGAGTTCATACTTGTCCAAATGATTATTTGGGGCATAATCGTTTAGAAACAGTTAAATTTCCTATTCTATCCTTTGTGTAAGTCTCAGTCAAAGTAATGTTTATAGTTTTCATTTAATAAACTGGGGGAATGGGAAGCATTATGTTTAGAGAGATGTGTAAGAACATGCTGTCTTAATGTTTTTGGAATTGTTTTGATTTCCAATCTGTGCACACTCTTCTTTCATGACCATCAAATGCTTCCAGATTGTTGCAGTTTTTATTTTCAGCACAATCCCTTACGGTCATTAAGTAGACAGTGTTTATATTAATATTCATTTAGCAAGAAAGGAAAGATTCTGAAAATTAGTCTAAAAAGTTGTTTCAGAAAGACTTATGTTTTGGGACTCTGTGAGGATATTTCTTCTGACTTTAAACAGGGGCGTGTGTGTGTGTGTGTGTGTTTGTAATTAAACTTTATAAGCAGCCAGGTTGAAAACAGTAGCATAAACCTACTTAAGCCTTTGGTGGCTGAGAGTTACCTGCCGGAATGCAAATGCCTGCAAGTACTTTTAGGAGAGGCCCCATTTCCAGAGCCTTGAGACTCTTTTTATTTCCAAAACACCATTGAAAATCCTTTTTCCTGTCCACCTGGTCCCCTATGTGACTCATGAACCTTTAAGACACTTTACAGTTTTTTAAAGCCAGGGGTGATCTTACACAGGGATTTCTGTTAGTATTCCTGACAGTGGTATTTAAAGCAACTGAACTCAAAATATGAAATGTATCTATGCATTTCGATAGCATTTACAAGGCAGATAGGTTAAACAATAAAGCGTATATATTTTTAAGTCTCCAATGTTGTGGAGAGTGACACCCTCAGGGGTAGTATCTTCCTTGCTACTAAATTACAGCCGGTGCCATCCTACTCATGGTGTTCTTGAAGATTATAGAGCCAAAACAGCTATTCTTGCACACATACAGACTGAAGATTTCATCCTCCAGGAAGGAAAAGTTTTATAGCACTAAACAATTCTCACCTAACAAAAAAAGAAATGTATTTATTTTACTGTGCACAGCCTTAGGGATAGTTACTAGGCCATTGCCTACTGTAAGAAATGATTTGTATTAGTGGAATTATAAATGATAAAGGTTTACTTTTGTTTTAAAAATTATAATAAAACAAGCTAAAATATGGAAGTACTATTTTTTTTCCACTTTTAAGATTAACAAAGCATTGAAGGTTTGATCATACCTAGTGCTGGTATTGGCATGAATATAGAAGGTAGAAACATACATACATTGGTAAAGTGGTACCAATTTTCCTGGAGGGCAGTTTATCATTGTGTGTCAAAATCCTTCAAAAGTGACTCACATATTTTAAATTTTGAAATTTTTCTAAGAAATAGAGAATAAATGGAAGATACAAGGACACATACAAATACATATTTGTCTTTTTACAAAAAGTAAAACAATAGCCTAAGTATCCAGCATTAGGAGATTAGGAAAACATCTAAGTATAGAAGATGTTAGATAACCGTTAAAGGTATAGCTCTATAGTTATTTACACAGATGGCTGTTACTAATACAATGTTAACATGAACCAATCAGGTTGAATTTTTTTTTTATGAAAATTTACATATACGTGTACATTGAGACAAAACAGGAAAGATACACATAAGTAATAGTTGTGATCCTGCATGGAGGAATTTCCAGTAATTTTGACTTGATTGATCCTTTTTCTCTTTTCATGCTGTTCCTAACACTTGATTGCGTGTGTGATTTTAAAAGTAAGGAAAAAGCTACCAACATCAAAAATTATAAATCAAATTATATTGTTTAGTGAAAAGCATGAAATTGTCTTTTTTTATTGCACTGTAAGCATATTGATCCAAATGATACTTGAAATAAATTATTCATTAATAAGATCTTAGAAGACATTTTTAATTCTATAAAGATTTTCTGAATGATGGTGTTTTCGTAATAATGACACTTGACTAATATTTTTTGCTGTTTTTTTGCAGCACACATTAAAACAAAATAAATCCAAAGTAATCTTCACAATTATAATTCTAAATGTAGGAGAAAAGTTGGATAAATTCAGCTACACTTAAAAAACTCTCCTTGGCAAGAGCCACCATAAGTAAATTCAAAAGACCAATTTGGGAAAATAATTTTTTAAACTTTTATTATAGACAAAGAATGAAATCTTTAAAAATCATTTCTAGAAATCAATAGGGAAAAGACCAACAACTCAGTAGAAAAGTGAATAAAGAATATGAACCCACCAGTCACAGAATAGAAAGCACAAATGGCTCTTAAACAACATCTAAAGAGAATTACAAAATCATTGAAATACCAATTTCTTACCTATGAATTGGCAGAAGTCTAAACACTGGATAATACTGTTACGTTTATGGATAAAATTAACCATTGTCTTTGGGATTGTAACATTATGGAGTCTCTATATAGGCAGTACTGACAGTGATTTTTTAGGTTATGAATACATAGAACTTTTGACCCCAAATTTCCACATTTTGGAAATGCTAGATATGTCGCAAACTAGCCAACAATGTATGTGAGAAATAATTCATCACAGCATAGTGGGTAAGGAACAAAGACTGTAGGCACGCTAATTTCCATCCATAGGGTTCTGGTTACATATGGAGTAATATACTATGTATTATTATTCTACAAAAGAGTAAGATGCCTCTATATGTATTAATTTGGGAAAATATCCAAAAAATATATTGGGGGGGGGAAAGTTCTGGGCATTATGTAATGTTTGTTTAGATAAGGGGGACATGTACAAACATATAAAATTTATAAAGTGTGCATACATATTTAAACATAATTCATATAAAAGCATATGTGCTTTTATTAAACAAAAGATTCCTAGAAATCCAGGATACTGATAATATTTGTTTCCTCCAGGGAAGAATATTGAGTGGCCGGAGACAGGGTTCGAGGGTTGACTTTCTACCCTATCCTCTTTACAAAGCTTGGAGTTTGAATAAAGGAAGCAAATTACTTAGCCTGAAAAGTTTATGAAATATATATTTAAGGTACAATGTGAAAAACATATGACTGCCCACAATAGTTTGGGTATATTCGGTAATATTTTTGCAAGGAAGGTGGTATTGAACACAGGAAAATTTATTGGGATCCCAGAGAATTACTGTTTTTTTCCCCCCTCTTTGCCTTAAGTCTTCATCTAGTGTTATATTGTAAATAAGATAAACAGGTCATTTTTCTCTTCGCTTTTGTGTTCTTTTTTCTTTGCCCTTCTCTTTATTCTTCTGATATATCAGGGAAAGCGGAGACAAATATGAGTGACAGGCTGTCATTGAAAAAGTTCATGTGAGAATTTTTATGAGTTTATGACATCTCTGTTAATAAGCACTTAAAATTTTAACGTCTTGCAAGATGTTAACTGAGATGTTGTGAACTTGAGCTATTTCATATACGTGTTTTCAAGGTAACTGAGGTTTCCCTTTTCATGATGCATAATATATTTTATTTTGCTTAGTCTACATAGTACCTAATGTCACGGATCTGGTGAAGAAGAGATTCTTTAATACAGAAAGTCCTAAGCAGTTCTCAGGACTCTAAAGACATGGCCTTGTTTTCTTAGTTCACTTAGAATTTCATCCTGATTATGTTTTGCTGCATAACAAACCGTCTCAAAATTTAGTGGCTCAAAACAACAATTTTCCGTAGCTCATAATTTTCTGGGCGAGGAATTTGGGAAGGTCTTGGCTGGGGGGTTGTTTTTAATCTGTACCTGGGGCTGGAAGATCCACTTCTAAGATGGCTTCTTCACTCACACGTGTGGCACCTCAATTCTCCGTGGCCTGTCCCTCCAGGTCGCATATGTCCTACCTGGCCTTTCCGGGTGGCTTGGGTTGTCACAGCATGGTGGTATCAGGGTAGTCACACTTCTTCCGTGTCAGCTGATTGACAAGAGTGAGTGTCACGGAGACAGGAAGTGAGAACTGCTGGTGGCTTTATCACCAGAGTGGGAAACTGGCATGGAGTCACTTCTGCCATAGTCCTCTGGTAGGTGCAGTGACGTCGTCTGCTCAGGTTCAAAGAGGGAGGGCTGTAGACCTCATCTCTCGATGGGAGGGGTGCCAAAGAATTTGTAGCCAATTTTAATCCACTACAACTCCTTTCTTTTGAACAACTTGAAAAAGATCATAAAGACTGGATTGGGTAGGTTTTGAAAGCCATCATTCAGGCCAAACCCCAAAATGTACCTTTCATCCTTGTTAGCAATTAACCTGTGCTTCTGTACCAAGGCCAAGCCACTTAATTTTCTTTACCTTGTTAGGAAATACTTGCCCAGGAGGGAATTCTCTGAATATTGGGTACAGCTTCCGTCCGCCCTATTCTTCCTAGCTGGCTATAACCAGACCTTCAGTCCCAGAGCTCTTACTCTTTCTTCTATAAAGTTTTTTAAAAGTAGCTCTCCATCTTAGTATGTCAAGCAGGTTGAAGTATGCCCCGAGAACCTTGTAATACCTCTGTTAACAAGACTTATTTCCAGTTCCTTAGCCTTCTTTCTACTATGGTCAGGATGTATCCCTAAAAATTCATATGCTGAGGCTGGGCCTGATAGTTCATGCCTGTAATTACCAGCACTTTGGGAGGCCGGGACAGGAGGATCTCTTGAGGCCAGGAGTTCAAGACTAGCCTATGTGACATGTGGAGACCTCGTCTCTGCAAAATTAAAAAAGTTGGCCAGGTATGGTGGTGTGCACCTGTAGTCCCCGGGTATTTGGGAGGTTGAGGCAGGGAGCATTGCTTGAGCTCAGGAATTCAAGGTTCGAGTGAGATGTGATCTCACTGCTACACTCCAGCCTGGGTGACACAGCGAGACCCTGCCTCAAAAAAAAAAAATTTATAAAATAAAAATAAAATCGTATGTTGAAATATAATTGCCAATGTGCTGCTCTTAACAAGTGGGGCTTTTAGGAGGCGACTCAGTCCTAAAGACAGATAAAGGGCTGGAGGAAACTAGGCAGGCCCCTTTGCCCTTGGGTCCCCTTCTAGAACATGTGTCCCTTCTAGAACATGCAGCTTTCAAGGTGGAAGCTGAGGTTTGAACCCTCATCAGGCGCCAACTCTGTGGCATCTTGATCTTGGACTTCCCAGCCTTCAGAACTATGAGAAATAAATTTGTTTTCTATAAGTTACCCAGTCTCACGTATTTTGTTATAGCAGCACAAATAAACTAAGACACTTGCCATTGAATCAATTAGTGAGAGCAGGCCAAGAAGCTGTAGGAATAAGATCAGGGCTCCAGTATATTCGCTATGCAAATGAATGACGACAAAAGATTTTCTCTTTAAACTCTTAAGAACTAACCCACTTTTTACAATTCTATTCCCATTATTGCTGTGGTATTCTCACCTTATCTGTGGGGGTTGTGTTCCAAGGCCCCCAGTGGATGCCTGAAACCGTGGATAGTACTGAACCCGATAGTCATCAGTTGAACCATGTTTCTGTTTACATCTTTCACCCACAGATTGAATGCCTTTTCCATCTTAACTGAGCACTTATCATGCTCTGTGACCACAGGCTTTGCAGTTTGAGGTGTGACAGCAAAGTGAACGAGAATTTATTTTTCCTTTTTTGTGATTCCATGGGTAGAAGATTTATTCTTATCGTAGATCTTACTGTAGCGATCTCAACATACATTTTATTTTTTTCTTACATTGAGAACTTTCACCTTTTCTCTTAAAGGAAGCAACTTAAAGGCTTCTCTTTGGCAGGTCCGAATTACTGGCATCTGACAACTCTTGCACTTTGGGGCCATTATTAAGTAAAATAAGGGTGACTTGAGCACAGGACTGTGATATGGCCACAGTCAGTCTGAAAACTGAGGTGGCTGCTAAAGTGACTTAAGTGTAGACAGTGCGGAGCCGCTGGACAAAGGGGAGATTTAATCACACTATTCAGAGCATCATGCAATTCAAAACTTACGGATTTATTTCTGGAATTCTTATTCCTGGAATTTTCCATTTAATATTTTCAGATCGCGGCTGTCCGCAGGTAAGTGAAACTGCAGAAAATGAAACCTCACATAAGGGGAGACCACTGTACCTCTGTGTTGGCTGCTGTCATCTCTTGTTCATCCAAAGTCTCCTAATTTATTTCCCTGTTACCAGTTTTATGTCCCTTCTCTCTACGTTGCAGCTGAAGTGAGCATCCTAAAGTGAAAATCTCATGATGTAATTTCTCGGCTTAATTTTTTTTTTTAATTTGACTCTGTTGCCACCAGAATAAAGTCAAATAACTGACCAGCCTCTGAATAATGATTGGCCACTGCTTTACTCTGGCCTTATTCTCCCCTGCTGTAGCCTCTTCATACTTGATGTTCTAACTGTTGAGACCACTTTTGTTCCCCTGAGAATAAGAGACCTCAGGCCACTGTACATGAGGGACGCTCTGCTGCCTCACTGTCCCCTGCACCTGTCTTACCCCTCCCTGTCCCTTCCTAGCTCTCAGGTTGGAGGAAATTCCTTCAAGGGGCCTCCCTGACCCACCAAAGCCAGGTGGTTCTACTTTTTTGTGCTCCTGTTTCACCCTTTCATTCTCCCTGTGATAGATGTTATTAAATGTTCCTGTGTTGGCTTTGCTTATTTGCTGGTCATCTCTTCTTGGATTGGAAGCTTGAGGGAATACAAACTGGAGTTGAGGGCTCTGTTGTCAAAGCCTAGATTAGTGCCTGGTACATCCCAGGCCCCCCAGCTCTCTTGCCAAAAGGGTCAGTTGCATGAATAAGCAGAGCTGATAGTAGATATGCTTCAGCTAAAACATTTTCACCTATTTCCATTGGTAACATGCTTTTTGGTAACATGCTCACCAGAAGTTACCTATTTAATCTCCCACTCCCTCCATTTTAACCTTGAGATTTCCATATGAATGACTTCCAGCTCAATAACTTCCAGCTATAATTTACAACAATGTCTTCCGTATTTTTTTCTTTTTTGAGACAGGGTTTTGCTCTGTTGCCTAGGCTAGAGTGCAGTGGCGTCATCATAGCTCACTGTGACCTCCAATTCCTGGGCTCAGGTGATCCTCCTGCCTCAGCCCCCTGAGTAGCTGGGACTAGAGGTTCACACCACCATGCCTGGCTAAATTTTTTTTTTTGGTAGAGATGAGGTCTCTCTTTTGCCCAGGCTCCATATTTATATCAGATTTGGAGTGCTGGGATTTTTTTTCTCCTGCTCCCAGATTTTTGCTTACTATCCAGATTTCAAAGAATAAGTTCCCTGTTCCTCTCTGCTGTTTCATGAATTTAACTCAGAGTCCAATATCCATCTTTCCCTTCAAGAAGTGCTCTAGCCCTTGAGCCATTCTATTCTTTGTCTTGTGAAACATTCTTAGATTTTATGATACACATGATTATGTCCATTGACTGCCATTTTTGCTTTTGTCTTTACAAGATTTTAGAAACACTCTATCTTTTGGTATTCCTATGGAACCGATATCACAGTAAGTTTTTATTGGGTTAAGTGGAACACTGGGTTTTTATATGAATAAGTTAAGAATTAGTCTATTTAAAATCATGATTGCTATGAATATGTAAGACACAGGTGGAAAATGGCCATAGAGATTATAAGCCTTTTTAAGAAGCAATTGTATTTCTTTTTGAATGCACCTGTTCTTATTGTGTTTTGCATTCTTGTTTTATCATTTAGCAAAGGTCAGACTTCTGTGATCTTGTGGTTTCTTTTTCTCCTTGCACATAGATAATCAACTCTTGGAAATCAGACATTCTTCACATAGCTACCAACTTCCATGTTGGTAGCCAAACCATGGGGTGAGATGACTTCATTACTCCTTTAGAATACAAATCTCTGTGCTTATATCTTTGTGGACGTTCACAACATCACGGAAGTCTCTGTGTGCGGAGATTCTGGGTCTTATGCCAGTTGTGTATGTGAGCACTAATATTCTTTGCCATGGGACATTCTGGTTAGTTAAATATCCTGATTATGGAAGTTACCGTTTATACTATACATGGATTACCTACTTCTGAAAGAGACACGGTGCAGCATTATCAAATTTCTACTTTGTTTATTAACGACCCTTATGTTTTCTGTGCAACCCTTAGCATAGAGTATAGTAGTTTATTCAAACTATATTCTACATCACATTCATTACATGGATGTATTTCTGAATCCCATCATTATGTGAGGATTCAAAACATGGTACAGGTTCCAAAATTATGAATACCTATTACCATTATTCCCTAAAAGCTTGGAAGTGAGGGTTAATGGAGAGTTTCTGTACATTAGCTCACTCTATTTCCTTTCTTTTTTCTGAATTAAAGTTATTGTGGTTAATGTACAAGCTCAAATAATAATGCACTGGAAACCTAGGCGGTTCTAGAGGGTTTTTTCATGTCCCTGTGCCACTCAGTTTCTTTTCCTTTTCCTGGAGGCTCTGTCTGCAGCTCATGTTATCAAACTCGGGTCAGAGGCTGTACTTTTCTCATCATCTCCCGATAACAGTGTTGCCTTTGGTCTCCTTTTATGTGCATTTGTGAATAGCCTCTCCAGAAGGTTGTACCTTATTGAATTCCTATAATTCATACCAGAAGCTTTCAATTCTGTAGGGAGTGCTTTAATTAGAGGATCTCCGTACCCTAAATTTTGTCAAATGCTTCCTTTTTATTAGATCAGGGTTATGGAAGATGTGATCTCTGATCTTGGGCTTTGCTGAGATGCTCATTGGTTTGATGTGCAGCTTGGCATGTTCTCTGGAATGCTGAGTGTGATCCGGAAGTCTTTAATCTGTCGTCTTTAGTGCATTGTCTATAGGTTAGCAGTTGTTACCTGCAAAGAGAATTTTCTTCCTTGTACCAAGTGTCTGAATTTCAACTGCAGCTGTGTTACAAGTCAAGTATGTGCATCTTTGAATTCATTCTATTAATTTCTGCACCGTGAGTACATATTTTAGGAGTATGGAAGACATGTATGGGCATGGTGGTAGATACAGACTGCGACTATATCCACATTAATATATGTTCCAAGAACTGATATGAAATCGGCAATATATATTTTTTAAAACTGAAATTACAGCTACTGACAATATGTAGTTTAAAACTCCTACTGTGTTTCCTGCTTGGTTTCCCCAGGTGGAAGAACTGTGATTGCAACACTATTACAAAATTGCTGCTGCTTTAGATATCTTTATTCCTATTCAAGTTGTTTTTTTAAAAGACTTTTTAGAAATATATACCCTCAAACATCAAAAGCACATTTGGGCTCATTTTATAAGAAGGGAAATAAATTTAATGTATGCCAAAATATCTGAAAACTAGCATGCCTGCCGGGATTGTGATAATGGTTTGTAGGGGCATAAGGGAGTTTCACGATGGTTGCAAATATTAAACAAGATTCCATCCTCTGCATAATGAAATGGAAAGAGTTCTGGGTTCTGGTCTGCTCCAGTTTTCCTTCCTTCCTTAATGCAGATATTCTCCCTGCTCTTTGCTCTGTCTCGAGAAAAGGATGGGATGGCTACCATCTAAGATCTAACTATAGAATCTCATGACTGTTTTTGATTTTAACATGAACAATAAATAAGTAAATAAATGGGGCAGTGTGACCTTACATTAACTGTGTGCAACCTCTACAGAACAACAGACATTCATGACAAAAGTCACAAAAAATTAGCCACGTTTCTCAATGTCTTATCTCAGACATCTTCAGGATGTCAAGTCCTTAGAAATCCCTCACTAATGGACCAATTTCTTTCAAGTGGGGTATTGACTGTCATTGATACCAGCAGCAGAGCACTGAAGGAGATGCAGAGTTGTGTGAGGGGTGAGTAGCTTGTAGCCAGCAAAGTTGGTGCAGGAAGCAGTTTGGGTGCCTAGAATCCTTGTGCATCTTCTTTTTCATTCCTCAGAGCTGAAGTTTTCCAGTCTTGACCAGCATTGTCAAGTGCGAGCCAGAGCAACAGCTTTAATTGGCCATCTGCTTCAGTGTTTGTGTTTAAGTCGGTCCTGGAATTTCATTCCACCTAGAACAATCCAAATTAGTAAAATGTCCTTCCAGGTGGGGGCGCGGTGGCTCACACCTATAATCCTAGCACTCTGGGAGGCCGAGGTCAGGAGGATCACTTGAGGTCAGGTGTTCAAGACCAGCCTGGGCAACATAGCAAGACCCCTGTCTCCAAAACAACAAATAAAAATTAGCTAGCTGGGTGTGATGGTGCACATCTGTGGTCCCAGCTACTCGGGAGGCTGAGGCAGGAGGATCACTTGCACCTAGGAGTTTGAAGTTGAAGTGATCAATGGTCAAGCCACTGCACTCCAGCCTGGGGGATAGAGCGAGACCCTGTCTCAAAAAACAAAAACAAAAAACCAAAAAACTTCTCGTCCATATTTTGAGTATGTGTTATATAATGCACTTCTTTCAAAGGTATACTTTTTTGCATTTTCATATTTCTAAATTTGGAAGTACTTTTAATTGATGACATTTTCCAATGAAAATTGGCAAACCTCTCCTTCTTAGGGGCAAATAAAATACTGCATCTTATATCCTGCAAAATCTTTAATTTTGATAGGTTTTACTTATTTATTTCTATTTTCTTTAATTTTAGCATGTTATGGGGGTACAAGTGTTAAGGTTACATATATTGCCCATCCCCCCCGGCCCCCCTCGAGTAAGAGCTTCAAGCGTGTCCATCCCCCAAAGCTGCACCTCTTACTCATTGTGGTTTTATTAATAGCATTAACCCATATCATCAGACATAATCTATGTTCCTTTTTTGGACAATATTTATCATAGAGACAGAAAACCTGCCTTAACATGGTTGGGATGTTGGACATGGAAGAATTTGCAAAAAAATAAGTCTTTCACAAATTCCGGTGCCCAGTTGAGGTGACCATCTCATACTGCTCTTCTGTAGCTCCTGGTTGCTCACTTTACTAGCTAGTAAAAAGTATTTTTATGGAATTAGGACTCTTTAAGTAAATGGATTTTCCTTTTTGCAAATGCATTTCCTTGCAAGAAAATAGGTGTAAAGCACTTAGCCCAGAGCCTGACACAGAATAAATGGTGACCATAAAGTGCCTTCTGGGTAGAGCACATTCTAGCTAAGTGCATGGATTTTGCATTTCTGTATTTAGTTCTCTGTGAGGGTAGCTGTCTCTCACGAGGGGCATGAAGAGGCAAACTTCAATGTAGTAAGCAAGATTACTGGACCATTCTGATGATGGAAGAAATTATGCTCTAAGGTATAGATGATTCTAAAATTTTTCATTTTGAAATATTTTCAGACCTACAAAACAGTTGCACAAATAGAATTCCTGTAAATCTTTCTCTTAGATTCTCCAAACTAACAATTTCAAGATCCACAGTGCAGTTATCCAAATCATGAAATTCCCCTTGATGCAATACTACTTTCTAGTTCAGAGAATACTAGTCCACTTTTTTCTGTAAAGGGCCAGAGAATAAATATTTTTGGCTTTGTTGACTGTAAGGTCTTGGTGGCTACTACTCACCTCTGTCGTCATAGCAGCTCTGGAAGATATTTAGAAGGATGGTAATGGCAAGTGTTCCAGGAACCTTAGTAATAAAAGCAGGCGACCAGCCGGTCTTAGTTGCCACTTGAAATCTACAAACCTTATTTATCATTTGACAATTTTCCTACTAATGTCCTTTCTCTTGTCGAGAGTCCATTCTCAGACCATGTGCTGCATGGAGTTGTCATAGCATCTTAGTCTCTAATTTGGAGCAGTTTTTCAGTCTATTTTGATACTTAATGACTTCAAAACTTTTGAAGCATTTTGGCTGGATACTTTATAGGCTGTGTGTCAATTTGGGCTTTTCTGATACTACTTCATAGGTATATTTAGATTGTGCATTTTCATATGCACCACAAAGAGATGTTGTGGCCTGCTGTGTGCATTATATCAGGAGGGACAGTAACAATTTGTCCCATGACTTGTGATACTATCAGGTGTCATTTGGTTATTGTGTTATCTGCCCGGATTCTCCACTGTAAGGTTATTCTTTTTTAATCTGTAATTTCAAATTTCTAATTTTTTCCTTTGTGATTATTACATGGTGAGATACTTTGAGAATATATAAATATTGTTTCTCTTCATACTTTTGCCTATTAATTTTAGTGTCCAGTGATGATTTTTTTTTCCTTGAACAGTTAATTCTATGTTGTTTGCCAAACAGTGGCTTTTTATTCCATTATTTTTTCTATGTTCATTAGTTGGAATTCTGTGAGGATATACTTTATTTTTTGTTTGTATTAGTATGAGTTTATAGATTACTGTTTTATACTTTTGGTTAAGTTTCCATTGCTGTCATTATGTATTTTGTTTCTCAAAAACAAAAACAACTATATTTGGCTGGTGAGAGGCCTCTACAGATAGCTGATGTATCCTTTTGACTGTTCCCATCATGATTTAAAGTACTTTGCCTATTTTTTTTTGCTACCGCAGGATATTCTAGACTGACTTTGTGCTTTGCTTGACCTAGCCCTGGAATCTCAGGGTATTTTACAAAGGATTCCTGGTTCCTTTTTATTATAGATCAGTATTTAGAGACCATGATCAGGGGAGTTAGGCATTTTATTTTTACTGGACGTACCACTGGTTCCAGGCCCTCTTAGTGAACAGAGCTAGAAAATAATGTACATACATGTTCATACACACAAACATGTCTATTATATGTATTTCTATTAATATATATATATACATACCAGTGTATATATGAAAATCCACAAGTTCATGCTAATACCTCTAATTTTAGTTCAGCATAACAGGAATCTACCCTTTCCCTCTACCTTTATTTCTAAGTCTTTTCTTTTCCTTTAAGAAATTGAGCTTCCATTATCCATGATATGCTTACTTAGTTATCCAGTCAATGAAACAAAAAATTGTAGTTTGGAAAATTCTAGCCGATACTTCTGTGAAAGCAGACCTACTATTTGTGAGTCTGCTTTCTTCTTAGCCTTAGATCATGTCAATGTACTATTTCCAAGGTCAAATAGGTTACCTCCCCACTTCAGTGTGGTCATGCTATTCATTTATGATAGAGTTAGTTTCATTTTCTAGCGGTTGGATGTCATCCTTCCATCTTTATTTTAACTGTTTATTATCTAATATGTAAAACAGAACAATAGTTCCAAAGTCAGAAATCCTTCCTGTTTTTCATTTTGCACAAGTGAGCAGATATGTGGATATTTTTTCTGGACTCTTCTGTCTCCAGCAGTAGGAAATGATTATGCTTAAAGTTTCTTACTGCGGCATTGTTTGTAATGGTGAAATATTAGAAGCAACCTTCAATGCTCACGCTTAGGAGACAGGTTAAATATTGTACATCCACACAGTAGAGTGTTATGTAGCTGCAACAAAGAATGAAGATCTCTGTAAACTGATATGGACATAATTCCAGGCTCTATTCTTATCCAAATAAAAAAGTATGTATAGAATAGTTATAAGAAAAGGTCCCACCTGAAAGCCCCTGTAACATGTGCCTCCCTGCTACTTTTTAACCCCAAATTCTCTTATCTTCTTAGGCTTGCAGTTTTTATATCTTCACCTCTGCCCCAGCATAAAAAAATGCATATGTGAGCAATAACACAGTTACCAGTTAGTTACTTTATAGTGAGGGGAGATGAAGAGTCTTGAGGACTTCCTTGCTCAAAGAGTAATTCCTGCAGACACCAGGCACTGGGAGAAAAGGTGTGGGGCATCTCTGAATGGGAGTGGAATCCTGAAACTAAGTAAGATTCATAGTTTTTCTTTCTAGAAGCCAATCTAGGTTTAGGTCTAGTAAATGCTTTGAGTGTACTGTACTGGGACAAAAATGAGACTTTCACAAGTAACAGTGCAGAAGCAGGTCTGACTTGAAACTTGAAAGGTTTCCATTGCAATTTATACTAATCAGGCAATGAAAGAAGTATCCATGTCTTTTGGGGGAAAGAAACAGAAGAATCAATCAGACATAACAAATAAGAATTAAATCTCTAGCTATAGTAAGCCACTGAAGCAAAAATTTTAAGATATTTCCACACTCTACTCCCTACCCCCCAAAATGTTGTAAATTTGGGTAGAATGGGGAACCGCAAGAGGGAAAGAAGAGGTGTGATGGTCCCTTGCTCTCCTGAGGCACTTGGCTAGAATCTGGGCATGCTTGGAATTAAATCTAATACTGTTCAAATGAATCAATGGCATAGTTTTCCCCCCTAAACCAGACATCTTGGAGAGTCTGAAGACACGTGGGTTCATGTTCTTTTCTCACTTTTTCTTTTGTCCTTGGTCTTCCTCCAGGAGAGATGTTCATGACCTTCTTCCATTTGTCCTGGTGTTCCAGCCACGTGTTTTTGTGCCTGTGCTGTACTTGGGTACCAGCCCCCCCCACCACCACATAACTCACCCCCCCTTATGTGGCTAATTACACTTAGGTTTTAGCTTTGATGTAACTTCGCAGGCAATTTTTCCTTGACTCTCCAGAATTGGTGAGAATTTTGTTTTGTATTTATTTTGTCCGTGCCCCTAATACACTGTCCTGTATTTGCTTATGTCATTGTCCACTTACCCTTCCTCTAAAGTCTTCTAGTGCAACTAGTGCAAAGGCTGTGCCTGTCGTATACATTATTATATTCACCTGGATAGTGTTCACCACCTACAACTTGTTCCTAAGTGAGTGAATTCACCAACTGCCCAGCGATTTAGGGTGCTAGATAATGTAAATCCTGGGTGTTCCCCCCTGAGTAATTTAGAGACCATGGATATAATCGGAAACATATTGGAAAAAAGTAAAAGAAAACAGGGCGTAATTACCGTCATTTAAGATATATTACGTATTCTTTGTCACATGGTAGACAGCTTGATAAAAAGGCTAATCACCTAAGATTAATGGAAATTATTTTCTTAGCTCATGTCATAATAGAGATCGTGAGTCTAGTACAATCTTCGTTTCTACAACTCCAAGTGGAATAAGATTAATAAAATAATTTGAAATGTGTTAGCTATTCGACGTGCCTGCAGTGGTTATAATTTAGTTAACGGAAGTAACAACAGGCTGCAGATCTCTTGACTTAAAAATGCTACTGGTAATTTTTACTGCAGGCAGAACTTTCTAGAATCTGTCATATGCTGCTCTTCATTGTGGCTCTCTCAGAGGATAGAGAGGGTACAGCATTTCCAAAGTGATTGCGGGGCACTCTTTTCCTTCTCCCCACAACTGAGATGCTTCTAGAACTAGTGCTTAGTACTATCTATCTGCCTGCATATCTACTTCTCTGCCTGCCAATCTATCGAGAGAATGCTATGTAAGTTTTTCCCTCATTCTCGCCTTTCTCTTGCTTTCATGCTTTTCTATAATTCCTGCCACTAAACTATCTTCTATTTTTTTTTTTTTTTTTCAATTTCTTATTTCCTCCCTACAGAAAGGAAGAAAGAAGGATTTCAGATATACTTTGTTTTTATATCAGGAACCTTGATCCTGCTCAGGTCAATGCCATAACAAATCGTGATTCCTGATCACGAAGGAATCATGTTGGGGACCCATGTATTAATGGTGGATGTGGGACTGTACCCTCGAAATTTCCCAGAAGGGAGAAAACATTTCGATTATTGGGAACATAATAGAACTATTGAGCGTACGTATCTCAACTGGGTAAACTCTAATGTGCTTGGATTCTGTTTCTGTAATACAAAATAGCAAATGCAAAAAGAGAAAAGTTAAAAAATTAAAACGAACTGTGGCTGGCGTTTGTCAGAAACTTCCATAAAACAAAATAGGCAAGAAGAGTGACTTTATAATGACAGTCTGGGAACTCTGGAGTTGGCTTCTTCCGGCTCTGCGTGGTCTCCTTAGCTCGTTCTGCCCAGTGAGCCAACCTGGTTAACCATTCTGTCCTGCAGCGTGGGACAGAACAGAGGGGCTACCCGTACATAAGTCACTTACAATGCCCTTTGCTCCTCTCCTCCTCTCCGACTCGTTTGTATCTTCCCTCTCTCGCCCCACTCCTCTGTACTTCCCTCTATTTTGAATTTATTAGCAAACAGGTTTCTTGTAAAGTACGCCTGTGCACGCAGGCATGGAAACCTTTGTTTTTATACCAGAAGTAGTGGTTTAATAATGTATTTAAGAGCTCAGAGCAGAACAGATCAGTTTTGTGCATTAAGTGACGTATTTCCAAATGCTTCCGAAAGAAAGAGACTTTGAAGTTGGGGCAACAATAATAAGAGTATTATTTAGATTAAAAACATCATTTTGGTTAATTTGCTGTTTTTCCCGGGTTTTGTTTTGAAAAATTTCAAATGATAGAGACATTGAAAGAATAGAACAGACACTTGTATTAGAGCTTCTCATCCAGATTCACTGATTACTAACATTTTGCAATATTTGCTGTTTTTTCTCTCTCATTCATGTGTGCGTGCATCTCTCTCTCTCTCTCCCCCTCTCTCCCCCTACTCACTCTCTGTCATACTCTTGATTGTCTCAAACTATAGAAACCTAAAGTGGAGATAATTATTTTAGAGAAAGATGAGGATCAGCTAATTTTTACTGCCACTGGATGCTATAGTCTATGTTCCCTGTTAAAAACAAAGGCATTCTGTTATAAAAAACATCATATCATATCACACTGAAGAAATTTAATATAAATCACTATATTTAATATACATTAAAAATTGTAATATAAATTTTAAATTTATAGATAATATATTTATAATTACATATATAACATATAATGTACACATGATTGTATTTTATATATTCTATTTCTTGTGGACTGAATGTTTGTGTCTCTGCAGCATGCATATATTGAAGCCCTAACCCTTAATGTGGTGGTGTTTGGAGATGGTGCCTTTTGGGAAGTAATTCGGGTTAGATGAGGTCATGTGGGTGAGGCCCACGTGGTACTCCTGCCCTTATATAAAGAGATACCAGAGAGCTTGCACTCCCTCTCTCATGCTCCCTCAGAGGAAGGTCACACAGTGAGAAGGTGGCCAATTGCAAGCTAGAAAGAGAGCCCTCACCAGCCCCAGACCCTGCTGGGCACCCTAATCTTGGACCTCAGCTTTCTAAACTGTGAGAAAATAAATTTTTGTTGTCTAAGCCACCCACGCTATGGTACTTTGTTATGACATTTGTGCTAAGACAATATTATGTAATGTAATTATGCAATACATAATATATCTCTATCTTACTTTTGGTCATTAGAATACTGTAATGAAATGACCTGTCTCTCAGATTGTCTCTCTCCATAGAGGGTAAACTCCTTAGTATCAAGAATCACATGGAAGTTAGGGTTCCTAGGCTGTCTGTATTCTCTCTCAGCATTTAGGTGATGCTGAGAGCATTGAAGAAAAAAAATGGTAAGTTGCTTTAATTTTTTTCTGCAACGAACAGGTAGGGTGATACTCCTTTAAACAATCTGATTTTAGGGCTTGCGCCTAAAATAAGGGTAGTGCTTTTATAATTAAGGAAGAAACTTTAATAGAGAATATTTATGAAGAGGGGTTGGACAGGTGCTCTTATTTCCTGGGATGTTCTTGCTTCTGTCAGGAGAGGCCTTAATCCACATGAGGTATGTGAATCTTGTGTCTCAGCCGTTTCTCCCTCTTGACTTGGTCCAGTAGCACTGAGAGTTTGCTTGGCCATGCCCATCCATAGATGTATTCTGTGAGTTTTTTTTTTTTTTCCTCTTCTGGTTTATTTTCTTTGTCTATAACTTCCCTAGCGATAGGCATGATGGTGGTGGTTGTGAAAGAATCTGTAGACAAATCTAGTTTATCTCTTTATTTTTGTCTTATTTTCCCTCAGAATAGATTATAAGGAGCAGATCTATGTCTCCTGAGCTTCTGTTTGTCAGGAATTTCAGTAGATGTTTTTCTGTCCTGGATTCCCTGTATGTTCGATATTGTCTGTAGCGTAGGGAATGGAGAATTAAACCCATGCACTTATTTTCCAGGTTGCAATTTTATCTTCTTGCTGTACCTACATGTTTTTCTTTCCCACTCTTGGGGGTATTATATATGAATGTCCTCTTCTTCTTTTCTTCGTATTTCTTATAACTTGAGGACACTTTGGGGGTAGACGTTTTATACAGAATTTCTAAGAAGCTAATTAGACCTTTGGTGGGGGAAGCTTTCTCCAATTAAATTATATCTGTGGTCTATTCTAACTTGAATCTAGTGAAATATGGCTCTATTATCTGTAGTGTGGAATAAATGCCACGTGTTAACCACGGCTACTCATTTTGAAGGAGGGTTTTCAAATGGAAAACTGGAAAGAGCTTGGGTGCTCTGCCATGGCATATCGTGAGGCTAAGACAAAGAAAAAATAGAGTTTGTAGTAACAGATGGGTTTGAACCACACTTGGATCCGTTGAATGCTTTTTAATATTTAATTTACAATGAATCTTTAATATAACATTTAACTAAGTGTTCTGTCATACTCTTTGAAATGTATAAAGCCTTGTCAATGTAATTGCTTCTAGGAGATTTCACGTGAATATTAAGTGTTTAGAATTAAAACCGTTGTTGGCAAAAAAAAAAAAAATGGTAATTCTTGTCGAGATTTTATGGTTCACTTGTATTTGTGCTGTTTAGAATGTTGTGTTTTTTTTTTTTTTTTAACAGGCTGTCAGCTCCTTTATTTCCTGTTAGCTGGGAGGAGGTGGGGAGGAAGGGACCAAATAATGAAAGTAACTTTTAGCCAGGGAAATGAAGCTCACATGGAAGTTGTACGGAGAGGATTGAATCCGTTTTGTTTGTTGGTGTGTAGCTAAGTGCTGCAATAGTTCTCTAACAATGTAAGAAATTACGGTTGTAGTGTAATCATAGTTACCATCCTTTATGAAAATGGGCTGAATTTTCCTTCATGAAAATGGGCTGAAGTCACTTAAGTCAGTAGGAAAACAGCCAACTGAGTCACATCTGAAGAAACCCATGGATGATTTGTATCGAATTACCTGCAATGTACTTGTTAAAACATTTCATACAAAAGTTATTTTTAATTTGTTAAATTTATTTTAGAGACAGGGTCTCATTCTGTTGCTCGGGTTATAGTGGAGTGGCGTGATCATAGCTCACTGCAGCCTTGAACACCTGGCCTCAAGCAGTCTACCCACCTCAGCCTCTCTGGTGGGTGGGACTACAGGCATGTGCTACCACACCTGGACAATTTTTCTCATTTTTTTTTTTTTTTTTTTTTTTTTTTTTGTAGAGAGGAAGTCTTGCTATGTTCCCCAGTCTGATCTCAAACTCATGGGATCAAGTGATCCTCCTGCCTCAGCCTCCCAAAGGTGCTGGGATTACAGGTGTGAGCCAAAACGCCTGGCCCCATTTTTAATGTTGTAAAAAATGCATGAGATAGTAAAGTTGGAGAACATAGACATTAAGATGTGTCCTGATTTATACCTTGTGCTGCTCTGCCATTGGGTTGCTACATCTTAATCGCGACTGTAACACCTGGTCCCATTAAAGTGGAAGAGAAAAATGTAAAACAGGGTTTCTACTTCCAGGCCAAGACTTAGGATAACAGTTTCTTCCCTTGCATTTGATGATACTGTATATTTTGGCACATGCTGGGCTGACATTATAATTTTTAAAAATACAGGGAATTGAGCGGGTGTTGAAGACATGCAAAGCTCTTCTAGAATTATGGCTGAAAATCAAGCTTTTGTCCAGTAAACACCTGCTGTAGAAGAGAACAGTGACTGAACATCTATTTTTTCTTGGTTTGGTAAGAGGAGCTTGAACCAAGTTATGGTTTATCATGAATGCATAGCTGTCAACACTTCTCAGTAGACTTGCTGGGGAAAACAAATAGGTCCAGGTCATAATTCTTATCGTTTGTATCTCTGGCCATTTTGTTTGCATCCATTTATAATAATTCCTGGGTCCTAGAGGTTTTTTGTTTGATTGTGTCTGGTTTTATTTGCCTCATGCGTATTATGGTATTTCCACATGGTGTCCCATTAGGGAGTAGAAGTTTAGAGACAGTTCTGTACTCCTCCTCCTCAGTTAGGACCTGTGAGTATATGGCCCTTTTGAACAAAACCAAACAAACAAGTGTCTACAGTGAACAGATGCCTAATTGGATGGGTTATGGTGGAACTGTAGTGCATCTACTCTGTGAATCTTTGATCTTAGCCTCTGATCTGAGTCTAGTGACTCTTTTACTGACCATATGGTCATGACATGGGAAGGGTGTATTATTTGATTCAGCTCATCGTTAATTTTTTTATCTTTGATACTGGCTTGACTTTTGTACATTTTTAGGGGTGGTTATACCTTCACAGAGAAGCAGGTGGACTTTTCCTCTCATAGCTGTTGTTTGATATTTGAAACTGAAGCTTCAGAATGAAAACGAATCAGCACTCTCTTTCATCTTGGGTCAAAGTGAATATTTCAACTCACCCAGTCCACTCACAGTTCCTTTGAGTGGATAGTGTGTTTGCCCAACCCAATGATTGCCAAAAGACTCTTGAGTCTCGGAGCTAATGGTTTGCTTTGTTTTGGGGGTGGTGTAAATAGAATCTCAGTCCCCTCTGCCTGGTCTAGTCCATTCTCACGCAATGACTAACTTAGACATCCTCTCCCGAGCGATGTCTTTTCCTCGTGTATTTCTTCTCTGGCTTCCTTTGCAGACGCGAATAACTTCACCAGCGCTCAGCCTGTCCCTATTCTGAAGGACAACAAATGGCAGTGTCGCATCTCAGAATAGTTTTGCTTTTTTGACAAATAAGAGTGCAAAGGGAAATCAATTGTGAGTTATTTGTGCCCCACCGTTGGGTGACATTACTACGCCATATGGTGCTCACTGAATGATTTCAAACACACTGGGAAACGCTACCTACTCCACAGTACGATGGGCATTTTTTAAAAAAACACATGTGGCAATAAAGCATGGTCTTATTTAGCCTTCTCCTCTCCCGTCAGGCATATTCTTTTAACACAGCTTTTATTTTCTACTTAATAAGCATCACGTCGTATGAGGCTGGGTGCTCGTTCTCCTTGCACAGGGACATAAGTGTGAGCTGGTAAAGGTTTAATTACTATCTCTGGTGCAATAAAGCCGACAATTTGTGCAGCTGAGGGGGGCCCCCTGATAAGGTAGATGATGTTGTTATTTTGAATTTACTCTGTCTCGAGAACATACCAGCAATGCATTTAGGATTGTTTACCCTGGAAGGAGACAGCTGAGAGATGAGATCAGAGCCAACTCTCTGCCATTGTACACAGTTTGAAAGTTTAAAACCCACAGTTAACTCAAAATTCATGTGTCCAAACTCATCTTCACTTTTTATCATCATAGAAAAATAATGTTGATGAATATACTTCGGTACAGACATTTCCTTATCTCATTTGAGCACCAGGGTTCCAAACATCAAACTGATCTTTCTTTTCTCTGGCGTGCTTTATTTTCCAAAATAGGTTGGGAATTATTTTGTCTTAAGAGCAGGGATAAGCAAGGGAGTGAATACTGTAGATCTAAATGGATCTACGTTGGAGATGTATTTGCTTCAAAATACATGTATTTGCTTCACAATGGATTTGCTTCAAAAAATACTATCGACTTTGCAGAGAAATCATGTGGGGTTATTTTCTTGGTTGACATGCTAGTAGTTTAATGTTTGTCCTAAATGTATATGGATGATATTACATTTCAGTTGGAGAAATTACCACCGTATGTTTGCTTTGTTTTGACCAGAAACTGTTCCTTTGCCATTTAGTGCAGGAAGTAATTCACTTAAATGATGACAGGAAGTGTGTGTTTTAAATAGGCTTTGTCTGGTGCTCCCAGCCAGGTGTCTAAAGATGATGATACGATGTTAGGGGTTTAAAGTTGTACTGGTCAAAAGAAGTTGGAGGAAAGGAATATTAGTAAGAATGATTTTTCAAAGAGTATTCAGCTGTTTCTGGTGAGGATGAAAAGTTACTGTGAAAACGGTCTCCTGACGGGGTTCCAAGCAGGAAATGTACAGTTTAGAGGATGCACAAAGCTATATATATATATATATATATATATATATATATATATAAAGAATGGACTAAGTATGGTAGAGCTAGGTTGGGCAGATAAAGAGAGGAGATTAAAGGGAGGTTATTAGAAATTAGCATTTTAACCCCACCCACTTTCCTATCCCATATCATGTGTCCTTGAGCTCCCAAATGCTTGTTTGTTATGGTCTAAACTCCCATTTCATTTGCACTTAATCCTCCTCTGCCTTTTTCTTTCTTTTTTTGGCGACAGAGTCTCCCTCTGTCACCCAGGTTAGAGTAACAGTGGCATTAGCCTAGCTCACAGCAACCTCAAACTCCTGGGCTCAAGTGATCCTCCTGCCTCAGCCTCCTGAGTAGCTGGGACTACAGGCACACACCACCATGCCTGGCTAATTTTTCTAGTTCTTGGTAGAGATGGGGTCTTGCTGTGTTGCCCAGGCTGGTCTTCAACAACTAGCCGCAAGCGATCCTCCTGCCTCAGCCTCTTGGAGTGCCAGGGTTACAGGTGTGAGCCATGGCGCCCAGCCCTCCTCTGCCTTCTAACAGAGATTGTGAACATTCTTCCAAGATCTTCCTTGATTCAGGCCCTTTGTGAGGGAAGTGGAACTGGTGCCAATTTTGGATTATGGAATTCTTAAATAATGAAACACATTTTATGATACGTTGAGAATTCTTACAACTTTTCCTGAGATTCTTTGAGGCCCTGCTTTAATTTGGAGGTAGGACTAGTTTTAATTAGCAGATCAAATTTTCATACATAAATGAACCTTCCATGAAGAATGAGAAAATTAGTTTTATTAATATTATAAGGCACTAAATGTTCTTTTTACAACCTTTTCTGTATTATTAATTTGCATAGTTGATTTTTTTTTTTTCAATCATGTATAGTGTAAAGGTGGACTCCAGCTAAGGCTTGTATCCACATTATTAAAGCCTTGGATGAACAGTTGAAATCAGTGAGGTTGTCTTAGAGGGGAAAAATCTTTTATTTACTTGTAGATTTATTCCATCTCTACCCCGTTGAAAGGTGAAGGAACAAAGCTCTGAGTTTGCTATCTGTGTAAGCATGTCCACAGTGTAGACCAAGGTAATCTGCATGGGTTGCTGTGCCTTCCTGACGTTCCACACTTTGCTAATTGCCACACTTGCTGCTGCTGGAAAAGGAGCTAGAGGGAACAGACAGTGTGTGTAATGCATTCCACATATGGAGATCAGAGATGGTTAAGAGACCTTCATCTCACGGTGGAGCTTTTTATCTAATCCAAAAAGACAACACGCACATACAGAAGAAAAGTGAATTCCAGTTCCAACCATGCTCAGTGATGGCAAACCAATCCTCATACAATAACAATAGTAGCGAATAAGATTAATGGTGTTGGCTTTACAATCTATATTTAATTTTACCAGTGGAATTGCATTTGTTACAAATCGTGAACGTTTTAGAGAAAGCAATAGAATAAATAAAGGTCATTGAGAATTTTCTTCTCTAATCCAAACTATTGATTCAGCTGAATTTCATGGAGTCTGCAGTTCCTAAAGCTATAGAGGAATTGCTGGGCAATTGAATTTGTCCCATTAGTTCAATTGCATTTTTGAAAAGAGGAATTATGTGTTTAATCCCTTTAGAGTCGGAGCCCAGGGCGATATTTGGAATCCTAAATGCTGATCATTTTTATGTTTTCAAAATAATATGATTTTCAATATGAAAATTCCAGGTATAACAGCCTCTTTGTGCTCTCCCACCTCCTGAATTGAGACATTCTGAGAAGTTTCTTTGGGCCAACTATAGTCTGTAATTCATGGTGTTGAAAAAGTTCTTGTATTGTGCCTTTTTTGATCACACACACCCGAAGTCGTACCACTTTTCGATTAGGTAAAATTGAAGTTATAAAAATGAATTAAAGTGTGCTTTGGTGGAGATCTGTACAGCATAAGCTGAGTATACTGAATATCACCTTCTTGGGAGAGCCCTTTGATTTGGTGCAATGGTTTGTACCACGTGCTTTCTCTTTGCACTCGTAGGCACATAAGCACCAGCGACAGAAGTGGAGGACCCTGTGTGAATTCTCAGCCTGTCTTGAAAGACTTTTACCTAAGAGGAGTGGTTATCACAACTTCTGACATAGGTCAGAGAGAGCTGGTATAGAAAGAAGTATTCGGTGAAGGAATATGACGTTGGCTTATGTGTTGTGGGGCAATATGTAGAGTCTGATCACCCAGTGGTGGGTGATTAGAACCACTTGGATGGTGGCTCGCTAGCTTGGTTGGGAAGAACTCTGTGCTGAAAAGCTCAGATTATATGTATGTGAGTAAGCGTGACTCATTGGAGGGAGTAACGGGGAGCAGGTGGCTTTTGGCAAGTTAATGCTATTGATGAAAAGACAGAGTGGATGGAAATTTGTGGGAAGGCATATCCTACAAACCCACGATGCCTTTGATGCTCTTTGGAAGTCATTCCCCAACTCCAGCACTCTCAGTAGCTCCTCTTGCCTGCAGTAATGGAGTCTATTCAAGGCGTCTACACTTGGTCCTAGCCTTCCTCTGCAACACCAGTTGGGGTCCACGGTGATCTACCTGTGCTCTAGCCAGCAGCCCTCTTCTTCGCACCCCTGTTCATGCTGTCCTGTCAGCCAAGAACAATCATGCCCACGCCCCCATCAGTCCACGTGCTTACCATTCTCTATGGACCGGCAAAAGTCGTATCTTTTTGATTAAAAAATGTCCTTGGGCCGGGCGCGGTGGCTCACACCTGTAATCCTAGCTCTCTGGGAGGCCGAGGCGGGCAGATTGCTCGAGGTCAGGAGTTTGAAACCAGCCTGAACAGGAGCGAGACCCCGTCTCTACTATAAATAGAAAGAAATTAATTGGCCAACTAATATATATAGAAAAAATTAGCCGGGTATGGTGGTACATGCCTGTAGTGCCAGCTACTCTGGAGGCTGAGGCAGGAGGATTGCTTGAGCCCAGGAGTTTGAGGTTGCTGTGAGCTAGGCTGACGCCACGGCACTCACTCTAGCCTGGGCAACAAAATGAGATTCTGTCTCAAAAAAAATAAATAAAAAAAAATGTCCTTGACCAACGCATCTCATAGTCCCGCCCTCTTTTCTACTTGCCCATGGTAGACTTGGATCGTCATTGAGTGCTTACCTCTCCTTATGCATTTATCTTCTGTGTGTAAGTTTCGCCTTCTTCAGTGGGAGATGAGGCTTTTGCAGAAAAACACCAGGTGGTATATTGCTGTCTCCTCTTAGGTCATCCTAAGTGCATAGTGCCTTGTCACCAGGCAAATACTCAACCAATCCTCCTGTTGTAGCCTACCCGGTAGCTGGGACTACAGGCCTGTGCTACCATGCCTGGCTTTTTTTTTGGGGGGTGGGGGTTAGAGATGGGGTCTAACTGTTGTATTACAGGCTGGTCTCAAAATCCTGGCCTCAAGTGATCCTCCCATCTCAGCCTCCCAAATTGCTAAGATTACAGGCGTGAGCAACTGCACCTGGCTACAGCGATCACTGTAGACCTTCACGACAACGCTATTTTTGGACAGCTCAACCTAATCTGGGGCATAGTAGTCCTCCCACCTGTGTACCAGCATTAGGCTTTCTGGTAGGAGCTTATCCTGGCTTGGGTTTGGAGTGACAGTTGTCCTATGCTGTGGCACCATGGGTGTCCAATCTGCATTTTAAATCTTCCGGGAGCCTCTGAACCCAGCCCCCCGCAGAGCACGGCCTCCTGCAGAGCACAGCAAGGGGCACTGGGGCTGAGAGCTCTTTGCCTGGTGTGTCTCTGCAGGTACCGGGCTTGGGTGATTAAAGGGGAGTGTTTCTGTAATCGCAGCTCAGTGGGTAAACTCGCCTTGCCACCTTCCAGTCTGCTGACCCCAGCTTCCAGCTGAGCAGCTTGGGAATGTATTCATACACCTAGACAGGACAGCAGCGGGGACAGCTCGCGCTCCTTTGATTCATCGGCCCTTGTTCCCCGGCTTATCTGTGTTTACATAGAAAGGTGAAGGTCTGAATCAGAGGCATCCCCAGGTGGGGCAAGAGGATGACATTCACATACATGGTTACTGCTGGGCCCTGTGACATTTTGGGTCACTTTTCTGAAGGATTTAGCAAAACAGACGTAGCTGATTTTTTTTTTTTTAATTTTATTTTTTTTTAATTTATTTATTTATTTTTTTTATGAGACAAGTCTGGCTCTGTTGCCTGGCCTAGAGTTACAGTGGCATCATCATAGCTCACTGCAACCTCCAACTCCTGGGCTCAACCAATCCTCCTGTTGTAGCCTCCCAGGTAGCTGGGACTACAGGCCCATGCTACCATGCCTGGCTTTTTCTTTTTGGGGTGGGGGGGGCTAGAGAAGGGGTCTAACTAACTGTTGTACTACAGGCTGGTCTCAAAATCCCAGCCTCAAGCGATCCTCCCATCTCAGCCTCCCAAATTGCTAGGATTACAGGCGTGAGCAACTGCACCTGGCCTGAACTTTTTTTTTTTTTTTTTAAATGTACTCATCTAAATAGATTTGTACTTACAGCTGGTTTTCCTCCTGAGACGAGTTGTCCATTTGTATCATGTGTGCTTTATTTCTGTTTTCCTTTTTGAGGAGGTCTATCCTTTATTGTCTCCCCATAGTGCAAGAATTCCAGTGTCAGCCAGGGCTTTTGATACCTTCGTGCTATCCTTCCTCATAACTCTTTGCATAGCGTTTGGCTCCCGGTGATTGAGCGATGACGAATCACTCTGGCTGTTGCTATCTGGTCACTCCCAACCTATCTGTGTATGCCACCAACCTTTAGTGTTTTTAAAAATGAGTCTAAGAGGAGATAAGCACTCCGACTTCCTAACCCCTGGGCCCTATCTCTTTGCCTGTGATGCCTGCGACAGCCCTTGGTAGCAAGTGTTATGTACACATGGCCCTAAAATACTGCTCCGGAGACCAGTATGAGCGTCATTTTCTGCCCAAACAGGGAATTTTCCCTTGTGCCTCCTTTTTTATTTGGTCTCAAACGCCCTTTGGTCTCATAGTATTTCCCTGGGGCATCTTGTTTCTTGTACGATTCCCAGGCAGAGCAAAAGGACACGAAGAGCCCACTTTTGGAGAGTAAGCTGAGCCTGCCTTGTCATCTCTCAGCTCAGAAAGTTTCCTTCAAGCATCCTGGTAAGACTGCGAGACTAGGTTGGTGTCCAGAGGTTCTCTCCCTCCAGTCTGTGTACGAGACCCCTGCCCTACTCTGTGGGCACATTTGCCACATCCAAATGTCTCCTGCTAGAAGTGCCACTCATCTCTCCTGTAGCAGCCAGCTTTCGTGTTTTTGGCCGCCTCTGCCCAATCCTGGCCCCGGCTCTGTTTCTCATCCCGCCTGGAAAGGCCACATGGCCACCCAGCACACAGTGCCCACGCCATCCGTCCCTTAGTTTTTCAGTTCATTTTTACCATCTTGGCTCGCGGAAGTTCTGGAGAAAGCTGGAAAATCGGAGTGTTTGTGTCACGCGCCTGGATTGTAAAAGTGGCGTGGGAGAGCAGGTCGCTCTGTAGGAAGGGTGAGGGATGGAACAGGGGTAGCCTGGAATTAGAACGATGGCCTAGGGAATTCCTGAGATGGTCCCAGTCTTAGCTGCCTTCTCGTGTCGCATCTCTGTTACTAACGAGTGAAAGGCGGAGATGCTGGTGGTGTCGTGTGCAGGTGTGGCGGTGATTCAGCAGGGGTTCTTGATAACTGTGAGCCCTAGGAAGGAGGATAGCAGGAAATTCTCTAGTTGTATATTTGGAGCTACCTTCCCGGTTGGGAAGAATAGAGTCTTCTCTGGATTTCCTTTCCTGCTGCTTAGGGAAATGGGAGTGGTGGGCTCTAGAGCTGAAGAAAGAATGAAAGTCATCTCCTTAAACCCACTGATCTGGCAGGAGATAACAGAAGCCCACAGTGGTTTATGCATCCTGCTGAGGTCACCCAGCTGCTCAGCGAGGACGCCTGACTCCCACCCTAGCGTTCTGTGGCATTGCGCACATTGCCGTGTTACATGTTGGCCCATTTCCCTGTGACGCCGCGAAACAGCCCACCTTTGTCTTTTCCCTCTTGGTGTCAGGGACACAGCACCTGCCCCTCAGTCCCCCACATTTGAGATCTTTTTTTTTTTTTTTTGAGACAGAGTCTCGCTTTGTTGCCCAGGCTAGAGCGAGTGCCGTGGTGTCAGCCTAGCTCACAGCAACCTCAAACTCCTGGGCTCAAGCGATCATCCTGCCTCAGCCTCCGGAGTAGCTGGGACTACAGGCATGCACCACCATACCCGGCTAATTTTTTCTATATATTTTTAGTTGGCCAATTAATTTCTTTCTATTTATAGTAGAGACGGGGGTCTCGTTCTTGCTCAGGCTGGTTTCGAACTCCTGACCTTGAGCAATCTGCCCGCCTCAGCCTTCCAGAGTGCTAGGATCACAGGCGTGAGCCACCGTGCCCTGCCCACATTGGAGATCCTAACATCATCTTTGCCTTTCTCTTCCTATCCTGGGAGACCAGGTCACCAAGCCAGCTTGATTCCACCATATTTAGAACTGTTGTCTGTTGCCTCTCTTCTGACATCTTTGTGTCCTTTGTACTTGGCACGTCTGTCTGCGTGAAACTTCCCTAGAACAACTGCAGTCCCATTCCCACAAGCAAGTGTCCTGGGCTGGAATCCCGCTGCCATATCCCACCTGCCCAGTGCAGCTCTGTATTCTTAGGCTCCTGTCTCCCGAGTCTCCCAGGACACTCTCTTGCCTTAGAATATCCACCTGAGAACCCAGGTTAGGAAAACTGGTGACGCAATGAGGGGGAAGTGAAAACCACAGCTCATAGTTAACACAAAGGCATATTTGAGGAGAGACCAAAGGAGTAGTGAGACATCATGAAGTTGAACTTTCCCTTGGCTTGTAGCCTGAGCAAGGTGTGCTTTGTAAGGCTGCCATCTTTATGTAAACTTACATTATATACATCTTTATGTATTAGTCTGCTCAGGCTTCCATAATGAAATAACGTAGACTGGGTGTCTTAAACAGTAGAAGTGTGTGTGTGTGTGTGTGTGTGTGTGTGTGTGTGTGTGTGTGTGCAGACAGAAAACATGTGTGCAAATGCTCTCTGGTCTCTTATAAGGGTGCTAATCCCATTGTGACCGCATAGGGTTGAAGAATCTCTGGCCTTCTGATTTCAATATTGTTCTTTTCTAAGCATCAAATGAGGCAAGGAAAGCTTCATCCTTCTCTACTGCACCCCTTTTAATAAAAGGATCTGTTCTGTGAAATTTGGATTCAGTCAAAAGGCTACACTTAAGGACCCAGAAGGCCACAGGTTCCCCAGCCCTGCTTAGGGGTTAGGGCTTCCATATATGAATTTTGGTGAGGGGACACAAACATTCAGTCCATTTTATTTATGTACACACATACAGATATACATAAATGTATATGCAGTAATATATGAATATATTATTAAATGGGGCACATGAACTTTTCATCATGTTTGAAAGAATCATGTGCCTTCTAAGGCATGATCTTTTATTTAGGGAAGTGTTGAAATATTTTCATAAGAGATACCTTTTAGGGTAGGATTTTTATTAATATTGATTATTCTTTTTATTATAATTTCATGCTGTGTTAGGATTCTGGCTTCCAGATTAGAAAAGCGAAAGTAACTAAAGCTTCTTTGAGTCTGATCTCTTGGAGCAGAGGAAACAAAAGGTTTCCTCTGGAAGCACAAATCAGATGATAGAGGAAGATGATGGATCTTACGTAATTAGGAATGGCGTTCACTGACAATTAAAGGAATGTGTCAGTTACACTGCGTGAATTGTGCGCAAACTGAAACTTTTGTGCATTGGGGGCATGGCTCTTAAACCTATGGCAGTTTTTACTCCCACTTTGGAGAGGAATAAAGAAGGCCTGAAGAAAAAGTGGTTTGTCTAATGTCACATCTTCCAGGGGCCCTGTTTGCCGTCCTCTTGCTCAAGACTCTAAATGTTGTCTTCTAAATCAGCCAGAAAGTTTGCTGAGTAGTGAGTAGTAGGAAGGTATCTTGTTAAACTCTGTGGATGGATACAAAGGAGAAAGAGAGAGAGCACGTGCCTGTGTGTGCGAAAAATATCCTTGAATTACTGATCGAGTTAAATATATAAGGCAGTCAAATTGGTATGACAACCAGCATTAAAAACCAGCTTCTTAAACGTTCCAAATGAGTGGAAGAGACAGCGCCCGGGGAATCTGAATGAGATCTGTGTGGATCGACTGGGGTGGTCGTGAAAGATTTTATGGAGCAAGTGACACTTAAGTTTTGCCTTTAGAGTCCAAATAATTTATCTTGTTCTTTTTACCTCTGCCTCTTCCAGGGCCCTGAATCCTGGGTGATTTATAACCACAGCCTGCCTCATGTCGGAAAAGAGCCCGGCCGGCCACGCGGGCTGTGTTGACAGATCCTTTCCAGCTGTGGCCTCACACATGTCCCCAACTCAGTGACTCAGCTTTCGTGAGAGCCTGGCATAGTCGCCGGCCCCGCTGCAGAGTCTTCCACAAGATCCAGCCGTGGGCTGTGATTATGTGTTTTAACTATCCTTACTTTAGCGTGAGTCATTTAATTCAAGGGAGGGTGATCTGTATTCTTTAAAGTTTTATTAAGTAGTCATGAGAATGCTTAATCTCATGCATCTTTTCTCCGCCCCCCCCCCCCAGTCTGAAGCGCTGCCGTTAGTTTGGATAGCACTTATTAAATTTTTAGCCCTGCCAAGCCGCTATGGTAACATGAAATATTGAAGCATTGCCCCTTTGCTTCTAAGTATAAAGTCTTCATCAGAAGTCATACAGTCACCCTGCTTTTTGCACACGTGCACGGGCTGGGCTTAGCAGAGCTGGCGCTTGTTGCCGCCTCCTGCTGTCTGCTGTCGCAGATTTCTGTTGCTTTTGTTTTGTGCCAGAGTTTTCATTTCCTGTTAAATCTTCATTAACTTAAAAGGTGAGCACGTGTAGTGTAGCAACGACGGCGGGGAGAAACCTGTTTGAAGGTTGGATGTAATATCACAAGCGAGTGTGTTGCAGCATTTTGAAAGCGCTCATTTTGCCTGTTGGGATTTTAAAATAACTTTGTAATTAGGGATCATTTCAGTGCAGACGCATTTTTAAGTTAACGAGGGGCCTTGGAAATCTTGACACAGGTAGACTCGGCACAAAGCAATCTCAGATGACCTTGAGGAGTTGACAGTTTTGCGCAGATGAAGATAAAATTTGTCAAGGTGAATTGAAAGGCATCTGGAAGGCTGGAGTGTGCGGTTCTATGTTCTCCCCTACGTCAGTTGATGTCATTGTTTGATCTGTAACTCAGGCCAGACAGCTGTATTTCTTATCATGGTTTAGGTGTTGTAATGTCCTTTAACCAAAACCAGAAAATAACGTTTGCAGAGACTTTCAGAACTGCCTCGAGTCCCTTCCTCTAAGAGAAAACTGAACTCATTCAGGGTCCTTAACTTATACATTTGTGAACAGAGATGCCCCTTCTTTTTTTTTTTTTTTCTTTTTTTGATTTAAAAAATGTAATGCTTGCTTTTGCTGATTTGGGGCCTTCAGGATGTATTATTTATAAAAAAGACAATTTTTCATTCACCTTAAAGTTTACTGGCTAAAGTGCTTTATCTTTCACATTGTCTTGAGACCGAGCTTTAATATTTCATTGGTAATAAATTCCAGGAGATGAATAAGAATTGCAAAGGAGGTTTTTGCTTTGTAGATTGATGGTGGCTCTGCCTGGACTTGGTTCCTGCTGTCATATCTCAGGGAGGGCGTTGACACTGGCCGGCTTACCTACCCACCGCGTGTTTGTGGAGCCCGGCGGGCTGGCCAAGTTCTGGCTGCCTCTGGACTTGTGACCCTGGCTTTGATGTTTCTGCGAAAGTTTGTGTTTCACTTTTACACCCTTGATCATAATTACTTCTCCGGTTTATAGACATTGCTGACATTTTGTTAACACTGTCGCCAATTACTTTTAAGTGAAAGTCCGAGGAATTCCGTGCCATGAGATAGCACAGGCTCAGTCAACTTCAAGTGTGGGGTGAAACCTTGGTTAAAACACTCCCTAATGTGAAATATCAGAGAAGAATGTGCATTTACTGATGGTTTGACAGCCCTTTACAGTTTAACCCTTTGCACTCGGATGTTGAGTGTGACTCAACATGGTTAGCATTGGCTGCAGCTCACACCATGAAAAATTATAGAGATTAAAACGACTCTTTGAATGTATCAATAATTTGAAATATAAAAAAAATCCAAATAAATAAGTTTGTATGAAAAGAAACTCCTCTCGAGTAGAATAAAGGAATCGAGAAAAAAGCAAGCCAGTGCAAAGGGTTAAAGGACACTTTCATATCAATGATCACATGCAAGAAATTAATAAGAGGGTAATTTCCTATGATCCTGATTTTGTAGACGAGGAAACTTCATCACAATGACATTCAAGGGTTTTTCCCCCCTGCACGCAGCTCAGCATGGGTAAAACCAGAGGTCGGGCAAGAACTCGCATCTTTTTATCTCAGGTCAGAGTTGCTTTCACCAAGCGGTGCCATTTCTTACCTGCCTGTCACAGACAGGTGTTCTAGCTACAAATCCTCGTTAAGAGTTAGGAAAATCTGTATACGTAACGTGGTACTTGGATCATGACCTTGACAGTCATATGGAGGGAATGAAAATTACCATGTGACTTGAGAAGCGTAGTTACAATTATGTAATTATGTACCCATTCCTTTGATTTTCATAGAGGGAGAACTGACTGAAGTTATATGAGAGGTTTCCAGATGGAACCCTCCAGGTAAAGACCCTCTAAGTAGGAGAGAGAGGATGGGCACAGCAAGAAGTGGGAGAAAATGAGGCAGAGCAAGTGGGCTTTACAATAAGTTGCAGGCAAAAGCTTAGCTCCCAGTGTACGCCATTGTTTTGTAGTTGGAATATCCTTAATTTTTTTTTCCTCTTTGACTGAAGTGCAGTGATGTCATGATAGCTCATTGTAACCATCAGCTCCTGGGCTCAAGAGATCCTCCCATGTCAGCCCCCTGAGTAGCTGGGACTACAGGCATGCACTACCACGCCCGGCTAATTTTTCAAGTTTTTTTTATAGAGGTAGGGTCTCATTATGTTGTCCAAACTAGTCACAAACTCCTAGTCTCAAGCGATTCTCCTCCCTCAGCCTCCCAAAGTGCTGGGTTTACAGGTGTGAGCCACCATTGCTTGTCTGTCCTTATTTTTTCTTAATAAAGCCTATTCCGTCTCATACATTTGTGTGATAGTGGTAAAAAAATGCAATATGGTCTCAGGAAATTATGGGCATAGGTGTTAATTAACCGTTTCCCACAGTGTTTAGAACAGGTTGTGCACATAAAATAGGGGTCAGTGAATACATGATTTGACACATGATCTGCACTGTAAATGTGTGCATTCAAATGGGCCTTGTCCTGTGCCACAGTTTCTCTCTCCTCCCTCCCCATTTAACTTGCAAGTAGTTTGTATCTTTGCAGTTCATGTGGAACCTTCTAGAAGGGCCTTCTGCCTGTTTATGTGGGGAGCTTTGCTGCTTGCTCCCCTAAGCACTCGTGGCTGCCTTAATGAAATGCAGGACGCTTAATCAAAGTTACAGATGGTGGCAGTTGCACAAACCCAAACTGGGACAAAGCAAAAAAGAGGTAAAGAGGTGAGCCAGTTACCCACATTTATAGATTGTGCTGATTAATTAGCAGGTAGAAGTTTCAGTTTCTTCCTTTCTCATTTTTTTTAACTTGACAGGCCGAGTAAAGATTCTTGCTCTCCAAAAGGAAGGTTTATCTTCTTACCATAAATGTATCCCTGGCCTGTGGCGTGATTAAAGGTTTATGTTTTTAGGTCTGTGAGTTGCCAGCTATCTAGCAACAGCGTGGGGGGGTTTGGGGACCCCGGGGGACATGGGACTGAACTTTGGAATTTTTGCAAAAGGGCAGGCAACTATGTGGGAGCCTTTTGGGGCAGGATCTCAAACTGAAGTGGTGAACCAAGTCTAGATCCCCCATGGCATGTGTTGGAAACTCACCCCACGTAGTATTCTGAGGATGCCTGTGGGAAGTCGAAGGAGCCCTTAGGAGGAAGCTACTGCAACAGAGCACTGTTTCCTTAGTAAAATTGTCTTGGCTTTGCTAGTGCTGTGTGATCATAGAAATTGAAGATGGGCAAAGGTCTATTGGATCTGATGGTCTCACCCAACCCTTCCTACTCTGGCATCGTGGGAATCGCTTCTTACATTGAGTCTCTAGTTCTTGGTCCAGTCTACTTTTTAATGATGGACGTGATAAGGTATCGATCGTCCCCAGGGTTGAATTTCTTTTGATTGGTTCGAGCTGTCCTTCTGCACACAAACTCTGGTAGCACCTTGTTAAGATTCTTGTACCAGCTAAATCCTACATGCCACCACGCTCTCAGTGGGGATGGTCACTATATTAGACAGGGTCACACCTGTTGCTGTGTCCTCACATCCCTCTCTGCCAGCCTCTTCTCAACGATGACAGCAGGTACCTACGTCTTCAGGACATTTAGATAATATAAAGGGAGGGGCGTTCTTTCTAGCTGAAATCAGTTCTCGTGGTTCACAGTCATTTCAGACATCTCTAATCCTATCCAGCCAACAATTTTATATTTGGTTATACTATGATAAGTTTTCTCCATTTCACTTCTGACTGTGATGCCATACTATCTATAATTGGCTTATTTCATTAATTCACATCTCCAGCATGTCCCCATAGCAGAGAGTAATTGTTGTATGTACTCAAAATTTAAAGGAGACCATTTTCCATTGGAAATGTCAATATGCATGCCTAATTGAATTTTTTTACTTTTTCTCCAATTTTTTTTTCAATGAAATTTCTAGGTATCACTGATTTTTTTTTTTTTGAGACATTTAACCCAAACTCTGTGAGAGCATCATGTGCTCATTTTTTTTTTTTTTTTAAGACAGAGTCTTGCTCTGTCACCCCGGCTAGAGTGCAGTGGCGTTGTCATAGGTCACTACAACCTGAAACTCCTGGGCTCAAGTGATCCTCCTGCCTCAGCCTCCCAGAGTGCTAGGACTACAGGTGTGAGCCACAGCGCCCAGCCTATGTGCTCAAATTTAAAGATGACCTTTCTAATAAGGGATAATTAAAATTGTTAGCTAAGCGTGTCAATACCATATATTTTTCTATAGAGCCATACACCCCCCCTCCTCAATTTAAATAAGGAAGTCACTCAGCTCTGAGAGCCTGTAAATCAATCGCTTGCCTTTCTAACAACAGTTACCTCATTGTTTTTTAAACTGGAAGATTGAATGATTTCTTCTGTTAATTATTTTTTTTTTGTAAAGGGAGTCTCAGTGCTGTGAAAGGGAAATCGACTAAAAAGCCTGAGGAGAGGAGGGGAAAAAAAAATGTCTAGGTTGTAATTTTGGAAGAGCTATCGCTGTTATTGTTAACCAAACTCTGCCTGCGCCAGGTGCCCTGAATCTCTGACCTATGAAAAATTGTTTGGATTCTCCTCATTTATCTTGTTTGAGCAGTAAAGAAAATATAATTGAAGAAATGGCATTGAAGAGTATCCTGAGTTATTTGTTATCAAAAGTGGCACGCGGGAGGCTTTGCACATTAAATTTAAACATGAGAAATGGCTAAATCTGTGACTACAGAAAAGGGCCTACTAGAGCTTACCTTTCTCTTGAAAGCTATGGTAGAAAATGGTATAGATGGGACTGGCTTTGCTCTCTTTTCTCTTCTTTCTTTTTTTTTTTCCACTCTATTTTCTGAGGGTGATAGGGGAGAGTCGACGATGGAAAATGAGAAGTGACTTACGTTCATTGAGTAAATGAAATGTGATTATTGCAATTTGCACACGATGGATGACGAGAAGGAATTCCCCTTCTACCATAATAGTGTCAGCGTCCGATCCCCTACGTACTTGTAAGAAATGCAAATTCTTGGACCCTCTAGATCCATCTGATGAGCACTGGAGTATGAGAAGCCCTGGGCTATATAGTTTTCTTGGATAAGTCCTTCCTTTCCTAATCTCTGAAGTATTTAAACTTGTTCAAAATGCTTTCTCTCTTCCTGCTAATCTAATGCGAGAAAGTTCTTTAACATTGAACAAATACTTTCAGGAAAATAAGATAATAGACATACAGAGTTGGGAATCAC